>JAQFYM010002672.1:0-22240 GCA_034694785.1 Agrenia bidenticulata
CATATAATTATTTCAGAAAATAAAATAGAGCGAAATGTTGCAGATTTAAAGTTCTATATTCTTCTTCTTTGATTTGTATGTAATTTGCGATTTTAATCGTAAATTACATAAAAATCAGAGAAGGAGAATATAGAACTGTAAATCTGCAACATTTCGCTCTATTTTATTTTCTGAAATAATTATATGGGTTTAAGCACAATTAACATTGTCCTAAATATTTTTTTAGATTAACTTATATTTTAAATACCTTCCGTTCCTTCTTTAGTTACTAATGAATAAATCATTTATACCCAACATCAGAATATATACCAACGAAACATAACTCACAAATATAGCGCGAGTGTATGCATTAAATTGCAAATGCGCACTCAATTCATCCTTTAACCTTTAAAAATTCAAAAATGAGAACTAAATACAAATGCAAATACAAATCAATTTGACAAAGGATCTTAGAATAGAAACAAAGTATATTATAAGAATAATGAATAAACATGTTAGATTCATTTTTAATATCAATTATACTACCTATTGATTGTTTCACATATGTTTATTTAACAGATTTTTAATTTCCCTCGTCGCCCCAAATTATATTATATGACCCCTAGTAAAAGTGAATACTAAAGTTCAGGAACGCCCAGCTGCAGTATATAATATAATTTACTTACTTAAAATCACTTCATGTGAATTATTTTTACACCAAAATACCATCCAAGGTCACCTAAGGCGTTTGCTTTTGTTGCTTTGAACTAAAAAAAAATAAGTGTTTTATATTTGAATGTTTTTCAGTGCATAATCTTGCAGCCCACATTTATAATCTTCGAGTCTTTGTTTAATTATCTTTTAAAAAGTAGCAAACTTTGTTAGTTAACATTATATTGGAATTATTGTAATATCTATATCCATTTTGTAATTTATTCATTTTATAAAAAAAATATTCTTTGTATTTTTGCTTTTAAATATGTATTAAAATATATATATAAAAAACTTTGACAACAAATGCCTTTGAAATGCTTTTTTGCAATAATCTTGTAGGATGAACCAAGATTTTAACAACAATAACACGTATATATAAAATCATGCTGTAAAAAATTATTGAAAAGCTACTTACAACACAAAACATAGTAACGTACGTATATGTACCCTACATTTTTACGTTAAAATTTTTCGAAATTTGAAAATTATAACAAGAATAAAAATTGCAAATATTTTTAAACTTTTGTAACAATAAACCTTTTTAAAAAACAAAAAAGGATTCTATTTATATTTTTTTCGGTTAACCCCGATTATGTACTCTATTTTTTAATAATTTTTTGTTGCATTTTTAATATAGTACTATCTGCAATTATTTGCACAAATTTCTGTAAACGACGATTTTTGAATGTCCATATTTTTTGAGTTCTTATTTAGATACTGTACGCGTCTTTACAAAGATGGTTTCGATATATAGTTTCCACGTGGATATGCTTGACACTATTTTTTATAGACAATTTATCGTTTTTAACTGCTGGAGTCTTTTTGACGGACATACACGATATTACAAAAAAATTAAAAACAGATTCCAACATAAATTTTTTGTATTTCGGATGTTTTTGATAAATTTTCCTTTTTTAAAATTTTTTAAAATTTTTATTATATAAAATAAACACATGTTTTTTATTTATATTTGTTTTTAAGAATATAACTGTCTAATAATATTATTATTTAGCCATTAATAGTTTTATCCAGTATGTTTCGAAACATTGATCTCACAAAATATTAGTATACTTTTTACGTCTATCAACGTAAATCAGCCAAAAATTTCTTGTGTAGTTGTATAACTCGAGCAGTACTACAATTAAGAAATAAAAAAGACACTTTAAAAATGGTTTAAATGCATTTATACATACCATTTTCTCAGACGGGATGTTTATCACAGACATATGTAGCATATAAAGTTGCTATAATCAGATGCCGTAGATTAAGATTATGTAAACGATTTTTTTTTTAAAATTCATACAAAAAACCGATAAACCATTTTTAAAGATAGTAATTAAATAAAAAAAATGAAAAAACCTTTTGAGCGGCTTATATAAAACAAATTATCATATAAAGATGTAATGTATAGCTTGTTTATATTGGCAAAAAAACAAATTGTTTTTGCGCAAAGATCAATACATCATGGAAGGTTTTCTGACGCAAAAGTGTAAAATCTTGTTTTATTTTGTGCCGATACCCGCATATGTAATGTATTCTTACAGTTGTGTAGATAATGGTAACTATTGAACACAGGCAAAATACTACAAAAAAAGCCTTGATACTTTACAAGCATTTGTGCGCATTTATTTTGTTTTATGAACGGTAATATGTTTCGTAACGGTGTAAAAAAATACATGACTTTTGTTGTATACTGGAATCTAATATCCGATTTTTTTAGTTAAAACTAAAAAAAACATTTAAAGGGGTATAGCTCAAATATAATGTAAACAAAAAATATTTTTCTTTTTTAAAAATGTTTATCGTTTGTACTTTTTGCATTACCCGTACTTTTACTTCTTGTTTTTTTCGGTTTTTTTTTATTTAAGTTATTTTTAATTGTTTCCGTGTAATACGGGGTATATTGTGCAACACTTGCGTAAATATAATGTAAAATTGGGTGCAGTTTTTTATTATACTTTATTCCATTTTTACGCTTTACCGTTTTTCTAGTAACAAAATAGAATACCCGGTACCCGAATCGATACCCGGTATCCAAACAAAAGGAATATGATCGACCCGGGTACATCATAGATCATAAATGCTCCAAATTAGAAGAAAATATTATTTGTATGTAAAATCAGTAAAGAAAAGGAAAACCGAAATGCTAAAAATGTATTAAATCCAAATGAAAACATACAAATCTTATTTTTAGAATATACCACACTAGTTTTATGAGCCAAAAAAAAATCAGAAGTCTGTATTTGGAGCACAGATGATGATCCCTGAACTAAGATTTTGCACTATACCATATACAAAAAAACAATTCTATACACTGACCTTGTCCTTATTAGTATTTTTATACTAGGTTTTATTGTTTTTTACACTCAAAGTTCTTTTTTTAAGATTTTGTATTACCAGACTGTGCTTTTGGTAAACCAAACTAACAATAATTCAATAACTATTAAATCTAAGTCTTTTTTTCCTCTTTAAAACACTAATATTTTTGTATTTGTATGCATTACATAGGCGTAGCGAGGGATAGGGGGAACGGGGGACGATGGGAAGCCCCTTTTTTGATTTTTTTTTCACGCGTGAATTTAAGGGCGGGTCTAAATTAAGGGGAAAAATTAAGCATAATTACCCCATGATAATTTATTTTAAAAAAATATAAAAATATTTTTTTTATGATCACATAAAGCACGGAACATATTTTTTAGCCCCCATTTTATAATAACCCCCCACTAAATAAATCCTGCCACGCCACTGATGTATTTTACAGATACAAAATATACAACAAATAAAAGAATATTATAATTTTGTGCTTAACATTGATCACAAAATTTGACCTGATATTGTTACAATAACGAACCGAAATCTTTACATACGGTAATTATAAAAATAACAATTTTTTGATAAAAAAATACATATCAAGGATTTTGTACTAAAAACCTACTTTAATTTTATATTTTACTCTATCATTGAGTTGCAAGCATTGTTTTGTCATAAGCATACGTAAGCTAAGTCTTCAGATGTTATTTTTCTATACATTTCTAGTTAAAAAAATTTTTATTGCGCAAAATTACAAATATATTGCAATAATAAAATTTAGAAAATTTAACTTAAGCCAACACTATACAGTCAGGGGTGGGATCCCAATTTTTTTTCTAGGGGAGGTCGGCCGATAAAAAAAAATGATATATGAAAAGGGGTAGTCTGTATTTTTTGAAAACCAAAACACAGTAATATATAGTTTTTTTTTAAGGTTTTTTATGTTTTCTTACCTTAAACTAAATATAAAATTAAAAGTTGCTTTTTTTTTGCATAAACTAAACACAAAAAAACCCTGAAATTTAGGCGCTCAAATCTTCCTGATAAGAAGTGCTTTTATTTTTGTCACATTTTGGGTAAGTCTAAAGTATCTTGGAAACACATTTCTTCGTAAAGATAGAAATTTACTCCTTTGTTTTTCCTAACAAGTTTTTTGCTGTTATTGATCGCAAAGAGTATCGCAAAAAGCTGAATTTCCCCAGTGTTTACGCTTACTAGAGTGTGATTTAACATTTTTGTTATGTTGATAATATGTATCTTTAGACTAAATTGGACAATTTTCGATAATAGTTGTTCCGCTGCACTTTTCGAATATGAGTAACAAAAAAATTTTATTTACAGTATGGATCAACGGTAAAGTTGAATGCATTCGCAGTCGTAGGAATCAACCTGTGGCGTTAACGCGGGTATCGCCTCTGGATTTTGGTACGGCGCTAGCGCTGCCGGCATACCACTATTATGTACGCAAACAAAACCAAGAAAAATTATGAAAAGGTATAGCCATGATGACTTCGATAGCAAATTTATCTTGTCAGAAGATAGGAAATCGTATCTGAGCATTTCGTTAAAACTAAAATAGCATGTTTATAAAAAATTATGTTATAATAAAATAAGTAGGAATTTGGATATAAAGAAAGATTAAAGAACAAGATGTGCACATGTAATAATTATATTTTACAGTTTTATAGTTCAAAGACTTATTAACTAGACCAAAAAACCATGATTATAAATGCCAAGAAGTGTTTGGCCTATTTTTTACAGTAACACCCGAAAAAACCATGTACTTCTGCAACGCACGATAGATCTATAAACAGGTAATAGTTCATCATTGCAATTCACTATGATTCTTATAAATGTCAGCTTCATATTGAATTAACCTTAAGACTCTTTTTTAAGATCAGGCGCCGATAATCTGTCAAACCAAAATGTAAACTGTACACAGAATGTATAAAAAACCATTTGGAAATAGCCGTTATTTTACAATCAGGTGCAATGGCACTTCGGCACGTCTTTAAAAAAATTGCGACGGCTTTATTTTGCAAGATCTGAAAACTTGCAACGCAACAAAATTATAGGCATTTTTGTTTTCAGTTCTACTAAAAAATAGCCAACACGCTGTGTTTACAGTGTAGAAAATTTTGTTTAAATGCCCAAATCGTTACGATATAACTTTTTTTACTTTTATTAGCTTTTTAAATCTACCTGGACCATGATCGTACGTTGAAGTAAACCGTACAAACGTTAAACCTACCCCTGTATTGTATTTACACGTTCTTTACGTGTGTGCTTGTATATGAGTAGTATTTCCAGTGTATTAAGTCAATTTTTTCATTGTTAATTTTTTTAGCATTTTTTAGGCGAGATTTTTACTTGGTTGTAAATAGTTTTGTCTCTACAGGCGAGTTTTCCGCCTAATCTAATAGTTACAAAAAAAAAAAACCTGGGGAGCCTTTTAAACGAGACTGATGCTACAGGCAGCCATGGCTGTTTACCATATAACTTTCAAAGCTTTGATAAGCTTGTGGTAAACCATATCAGGCGCTTTGCCGTTACCTTAGCAACAACTCAACCTGGGTTAGCTATTTGTTACGGCCACCTACTTACAGGATATACTATTAAGTGTTCGCTTAACTCAGTAATAATATGGCTCACTAAGGTAAAGCTTCCGAATTTTTGAGGGTTCTGGTAGTTTTCTAAGGATTTGACTGTTACCTTGTAAATATAAGTGTTTACAAGAAAACAGATTTTTTTGAACAAATTAATGATGTATAAAAAACAATAAACAATAAAACAAATGTTCGTTTATTTAAGCTCAACCTCCTTGTACGAACAAAAAAGCAACCAGGAGGAAGGGGGTTTACAACCCTCATTAACCCTGCTGAAATTCGACCCCTGTATACAGTGTAAAGAAAAATACTAAAAACCTACTCACCACTACCTATACAAAAAGACGTATACCGTATATCAAAAAAGACTTTCTTCGGTTTTATACTCTTTGTATTTGTCTTTTTTTACTGCGTGTATTTCTCTTTTATTATATTTTTTGATGAATCATGTACTAGAATTATTTGAGCACCTAAAGTATAAGGTCTTAAAAATAATCAATTTACAGATGCAAGTTTGCTAGCCGCGCATATAGGGGTACAAACTGTAATACCTATGGCAAGTAAAAGCAGGTTCTGACCTTGGAAGTTACCTGTACATTCAAATAATAAGCCCTTCTCATGCATAAGCCGTTTATGTTTATGTCAAAACCTTTTCTCTACGCAAAATTGAATATTTTTGAAATAGGCGTATTTAGACATCTATTTTTAAAAAACTGCTATGAACTTTTTTTGCTTCAATGTTACATTTTTTTTTATATTTTTACAACAGCAAAGCTATTAATTTCATTTTTCGCTATAAAGAAAGGTTAAACGTGTAAATACAAAACCCCAGTTTTTACTTTACTTTTAGAAAGTAAGCGTAAAAAAATATGCACGCTTCTGATAGCATAACGGATCTCATATAAGCCACTTGTCAATATAAAAATCAGGATAAAAACAAATAGCTATAAAAATTTCAAAATTTGTATAAAAGCCTTTCTATCACAAAGTTTGAAAATGAAAAATTACATTTCTATATTTTATTAAAAAAAGTATGCGAGCTGTTAAAATGCATTTTGCCGGCTATATAAGCAACATTGTATACCAATGACACCTTTTTCCTGTTTTATTGCATCTTTTGTTTTATTCATCGTAAATCATAATGATGTTGTAGGATATAAATATTATTTAAAATTATGAATATGTAAGAACGATTTTTTGAACCTAAAAAACTAGGACAAATCATGTTTTTTTTTAAAATGCAAGTATAAATAATACACCTCCACCGTCTTCAGTAGCTGTGGAACACAGCTTTTTTTATACAAAAAAAGCTTTAAGCTAAAGTGCAAAAATTTGCATATAAAAATTGTTTTATGCGACTAGCTTGTACATACTAATATAAATCAACAATTTAAGAATCTAATTAATTACTAAAAATACATAACTTACAATATTTTTTGCCCTCTTTATTTGGTTTTAAAATTATGTTTTTTTGCAACATTAGTAATATTGTTTGCTGTGATTTGCAGCGACAAATGCATTTATAGTTCCCTTTAAAATTGATATAAAGTAGGGATGTACCGAACCGTTGGTGTTTTGTAATGACCGGATACCGGATCACAAGGTCAGCTGATCCGGCCTTAAACCGGATTTGACCGAATAAAAAATCGTAATATATAATTTTTTTATTAGATTTTTTTTTTATATTTTCACATCATTTTAATGGTCAAAACAAAAAACATAATATGGAATTATTTCGAAATAGATGATCAAGATCTGGTATTTGTATTTTGCAATAAATGCGAAAATAAAATGATTTTCCGTGGAGGACTTGGGAAGTATGCATCTACAAGCCCTTTGATAAGTCATTTGCGGAGATTTCACACCGATGCATTTAAAGAATATGAAGCTGATAAACAAAAAGACAAAATGAATCTAATGAGAAAAAAAAGCTAAGGCAAATTTAAAAAGATTTATATCTGACATTTGGGATAAAAAAGCCATTAGAGCTGTTCAAATACATGACTAAAATGGCGAAATGAAAGCTTTAGATAACCAACCGTTTTCAAAAGTTAAAGATAGAGGATTTTTAAACTTTTTACAACATCTTAGTCCCAGGTATCAACTTCCAAGCAGAAAATTTTTTTTCTGAAAAGTTTGTCTTAAATATTTATGAAGAAACTTTAATAGAAATAAAAAAGAGGGTCTATGGGGCATAACATTATTCCTTTAGGTCTGATAAATAGACAGGCAATAAATCATCTGGATTTGTAAGTTTTACGGTACATTATCTAGATTTCGATTTAAATAATACACATCACTTGTTACATGTGAAACCATTCAATTGTTCTCATTCTGGTATAAATATTGCGGTTGTTTTTTGTTGATGATTAAGGAATGGGGATTAATAATAGCCCACATATCCTTGCTAATTCGTGATAATGAACCTAACATGAAAAAAGCCTGTGAAGATGCTACGATATTTAATAGCCATGTTTTATTTACACCTTGAAACTTGGCATCAAAAAAAGAATTAAAGAGGATGTATTATTGCAAAATGCTATAAAAAAATGTAAAGTTTAGTAGGGCATTTTAATCACTCGTCTCATGCCTACAGTAAACTGCATAAAATACAAAGAAATTTTAACTTGGCAGAACATAGGATGATCCAAGATGTTGAAACAAGATCTGATTCTACCTTTTACATGCTCCAAAGAATCGAAGAGCAAAAAAGGGCATTTCAATTATATTTATAAAAAACCCTACCCCCATAGTTTTAATAAAAACGATGCGATTATTATTTCCGAGTTTGTCGTTATATGTAAACCATTTGTGGATATTACTTTTACATGTAGTAGAGGTTCTAGTTTTATTTCAGAGATTATTCCTTTTGTCTTTTTACTTAAACAATATTTGGAGAGAACGGAAGTGCTGCATTTATCATCATTACTAGAGTCTCCAAAGATAAGTATGAATTAAAGGTTCAAAAAACATCTACGAAAAAAAACCTTAGACTGTTTCAACATTTGTGGATCCACTATTTAAGAATTCATTTTTTCCACGAGATTTTTTTTTTTTGAATGTTAATGTACACGAGTTTGAAGATTCTTGTTTTACCAAAAAAGCGATAAAACCCGATTCCCGACATACAGCACCAGTAATAATAATTTGGACAACGACCATTCCAATAGAGAAAAACAAACAATTCCAAGTATGAAAATAATTACTGCTTCATCCGAAAATATTTTGCTATTAGGAAAAGATCTTGACATAATTTTTAATGAATATATTATAGAAAATCCACGGAAAAAAGAAAATATCGTAGGCGAAGATTGGAAAGAAAAACTATTACGTGAAATTGTCAATTTCAAAAATTCTTCACATCTTCAAAAAAACGGAAGCGTGGATATATGGTGGAAACATGAAAAAAGAACTTACCCCTTACTTTCTAACCTAGCCCATAAATTTTTACTGTTTCCAAGTATCAAGTATTTATAGCGAGATAGTATTTTCAGAAGCAGGAAATATTTTTAGTAAACAACGAAACGGACTTGGGGATGAAAAAGGGAAAATTCTTACTTTTCTTCATAATAATTTATAATTAAAAAATTGATATTATAGAGTTCGGCCATTTTTCTTAAAAAAACAGGATGCAGGATTGCTTGATCCAGTGACCGTATCGGCCGGATACGCCCTACCGGATCAGCGATTCGGACCATCGCTTATAAAAAGTTTAGCAAATTACCAGCAAAAATCAGATATATATTGCAGAACAATATGATCCTATACGTAAGAGATAGATTTTTGATTTTACACTTTTTTAAAATGTAACAGTAAAGAAACTAAAATATCTTTAAAAGTACATTTTGTTCCTAATACAATTTTTCAGCACTTTTTACACATGTTAAAACACATATTCTTTGTCTCTTTGTTGTGCAGGGTTTAAATAATGTTAAAATAAAAGTATGACAAAAAGTAGATACCGAAACTATCCTTGGGAAAATGTATACGTTATCTTATCAATATTATCTCCATATTAAGAGAAAAAAAAATCGTTTTTTGCGTTTTTTTTTTACGGAAAAGCATTACAATTTTATTAAAGATGATCGGGTTCATTACAATATCAAGTATTATCTAGTGCAGCATATATTGTGTTAAAAGCGAACTATCATCAAATATCATTCAATCAGTTAAATGGTTTTGCGCTAGATATTCTTTAGAAGACATTACAAAGAAACCAAAGGTCCGTGCGACCGGAAAAAGTATACGATAAAAGGTATTTATTCGCCTTTTTGTTTTTATCATAGTAGAAATAGCATAAAATAGCATTTACAACTTTTGGATTACAATAAAATTAGTTCAAAAAAAATGCAATTTTTTATCCCGGTAATTTTGCTTTGATATTTCTCTTTTTCTAAAAGGTATAATATTGAGCTTTTTTGGAAGGTAAAGATTCTTTGCCAAAATGCATTACATAATTTTCTAAAAAAAATAATAGTAAATTTCTCGTTCGCAATATAGTTTTTTGCTGTATAAATGGCATTTTGAAATCGTTTTGTAAATAAAACTGCTGTCGTTTAACAAAAACATACCCCTAAGACGAATAAGAAATATATATAGTATAAAAATAATTATTGTAATTACGAAGTGGTTACGTTTTTACAGAAAAAAAAACGCCGTAAAATACTATTACAATATCTCCTGCCTTTAACGTAATAAGTTGTCTACTTTTGTTATTTTTTTTTTGTCGAGTGACACTTAAAAAAACTTTTATTTACGCGTCATGGTTTTTATAAGACTAGTAAATATGTATTATAACACGCTTTATACATAAAAAAAAGGTTTTATAGTGGTGTGCTTACCCTATCCCGATTTCTTTAAGCAAAAAACTACAACTATGAAATATTTTGTATATTTTGCATTATTATACCTACTTAGACTGTTGCAAAACTATTGTAAACCCAAGTTATTGTTAAAATAACGAAATACATAAAAAAGCTTGTATTATGGCACAGTAAAAACGTAAAAAATGATTATGCTTATCCTTAGATTTATACGGTATTGGCTTTCGCTTAGTCTTTGCTCCTTTATTGTGTGTGTGAAAAAAAAAATGTTTGTAAATGCTATGAACTAATAAAGAACAACGCTTTATAATAGCGTGCATTGGGGCAAGGGTTTTTTCTATGAGTGCTAAAAGCTGTATTTTCTGTGTAAAAAATGTAAAAAAGATATACTATTTTAGCTTTTTTTTTTGAAATCGCTATTAGTAAAAATATAGAAATAAATATACAGAGTTAAATTAACTTTTCTTATATACAGGTAATTGTAAATATATTATTTTTTTGAATTTCATCTACTTAAAAGCTAATAATCTGCTTACCTTGTTGTTAAAGACCCCCTTAATTAATATAAATAGTACACGAGTATTGCAAGAAAAAAATATTATATATGCGGGTCAGTAAAAAAAACATGTTTAAAAGTGCAATTTACACCCTTTACTAGAAAGAATAAAAGAGTTCTTGGACTTATTCTATTTTTTATCTTGCACGCCGGTTTTTATTTATAAAATTTCAAAAAAAATATACATTCTTTCTGTACATGGCCAAAATATATACAAGTGACCAATATTTTAGCTAGAAATATGTTTTACTCTAGATAATACTTTTAATAACAATAACTGATTTTAGAATTTATTTTACTGCAATTAGAATTAATTGATCTTAGAAATCCGGATAGGTTAACAAAAATATTCGGAGTTTCGGTAACGGTTAAATTCTCCAGTCAGGTCAGTTAAAATTATAAATTACGCATATTTACGAAATAGAATGTTTTTTACCACCAATTTACTTTTATGCAATTTATTAGCTGATAAATAGGGAAAGGTGTTGTAAAAAAAGACATTTAAATATCGAATTATTATAAATATAAATTAAAATGAAAGTGAATCGCTATAAATATGCAAAATCTTTTTTTATAAATACGGAATTTACATATTTCTAATGAACTTTTTCCCTGAAATGCTTTTTTTATTAATCTTCGTTTTTTATTTTATAGACTATTTTTTCGTACATAAAAAAAGTACATATTGCGAAAATAAGCAATATATTATGCGCAAAAATTTGTCTAAAGAGTTAAAATACATGTTTTTACATCATTTTTTAATGTTTCGTAGAAATTAACACAAATTTGGTAAAGTTACAAATTTTCTGCATATATTTTAATGAAATAGCAACCTGCTACTAGAAACGTAATTTTGGACTGAACTAACGAAAATTTTTGCGCAAAAAACGAGCATTTGAAAAAAAAAGGTCTAAATAATTAGATTACTCGATTGATCGAATATTTGATCTCTGATCTACGAGCCCTACTGGTGACTAGGGTTTCAGTCTCGAGATCTCGAATCTCGAGACTCGTTGGTATTTTTAATCAAAAAATACAGTCGAGATTCTCGAAATATCTCGAGAGTCTCGACTTTATCAAAATTGATAAAAAGCGATCATATAAAACTAAATATTTTTCTTTGTCGTTCTTAGGAAAAGACATTACACATCATTTTTTGTAGTAATGAATATTCGTATACTTTGTATTGTATTGTAATCTAATTTTTATTTACATTGTAAAATTGTTCAATGTGTTTTTTAGACATTCATTTTCGGCTTAATTTACCAAAATTATATTAAATATACATTTTAAAGCTATTTTTTTACCAAACATTTGCACCTTAGATTTTTATGTTAAAAAAATACCACCAATACATGCTTTATGAGGTAGTTCTTTCAACACAAAACCAGATTATTAAGGCGCCTATGCATCGTGAAAAAATTTTACTTTTATAAATTAAATGTGCAAATGTTATGAATATAAGGCTTAAATTATACTAATATTCCATCGCACATAAATATATTTGACTAGTACACTGTATCGTCTATGAAGCGTGATTTGGCCTCAGTTATATACAAAAATAGTTAAAACTCGAATTTATGGTTGATATTAGTATACAGTTATTCAGTCAGGGCATTTTTTTCTTTTTTATACCATATAATACCGTATTTTGTTGTAACTTTGATACCTGTTACAATATACTTGTATTTTAAACAACATAGTGTATCCAGTTTTGGATTTTTATTGTGACTTTTTGTTCTAATTTCAGTCTCGATTCTCGAGAATTCTCGAGATCTCGCTCGACACAAAATTTTTTCTATATGATTTCTTGAGATTCTCGAGATCCAGAAACTGGAAACCCTACTGGTAACGTAAATTCCCTTTAAAAATAATTGGCCATGATGACTAGTTCACGAAAAATTGCAGACGCTTTTAAATTGCATTAAATTCTAAGAAAAATACGGATATTGATATCACCAAACTACTATTAATAAAATTACAGCTATAGCTATAGCATATTACAGTTTTCTATTTCATCTCTTTTTAAACCCGGGTTTTAACCTGTCAAAATATAAGCCTAACTACTTAAATAAAACAATTAAAATAAAAAACAAGGGACAAAAAAAACACAAGCACTTTGTGCTATTTTTATACTTTTACTACACAAAGCACTTAGGAAAGAAAAGCTATATATTTCCGTGGTTTAAAAAACTTATTCTAACAATTTTACAAATAATCCTGCAAATAAATACCAGATAATGTAAAATGTGCCAGTAAAAAAAAGTCGATAGAATAAAAAATATAACTTATTTATTGTTAAAAACGTAATATAACAAAATATATGTGCAATCGCTATGCAATTATTATTTCATTTTTTTTAAATTTACGATCTACCATATTAAAAGGAAAAAACCCCGGTTTTTACTATGTTATTGATTTTATCAAATTGAGTTTTACGTTTTACCCTAAGTTTTTGCTTTTTTTATCTATCTAAAGATTCTGCACATAGATGATGCCAGTTTGGGGTACCCACTCAGGGCTTCTAAATATTGTAAAGTAATAATATAGTAGCCAGGTTTGTTCATTTCCACAATAATTGCACTAATTGCCAAAATAAGGCATTAAAAATTTAAAAATTTAAATTAGTTAAATTAAAATAAAACTAAATTAATCCATACGCATATAACATCTATTTCACCTTTTACATATTAACAGATAAATACTCAGTATGCCTTTGTTATTAGATAATTATAATTTGAATCCGGTTTTCCGTCATTTGGGGACCCCATATAAGGTTTTGGTACCCTTTATCTTAGAGCGCAAAAAATACAAAAACAAAAAAGAAAAAAACATATAAAATGTATCAAAACCATAATTATCGTCTTAAGAATTAAATGCTTTTTTTTTGAAAAAAAGACAAAAAATAACATAAATGTTTATTAATATAATATAAATAATACGAACTGTACTACTTTTAAAGAATTTAAATAACTGATTTAAATATATACATATGTTTCTATAGCAAAACTATAAAATTTTTTAAAAATAAAAAATTAAATTAATAATATAGACTCCTTTAGTAGCAAAATTACCAAAAAATTAAAAAGGTGCGTAATTGTACAAAGTATTGCAAAAACCTGTCAAAATACCAGAAGTATATACTAGTTTTTCATACTAGTTTCCATTTTAGTTTTTAGTTAGGTATAAAACAGCTAAATGTTTTAAGAACAATTTATCGACAATCCAAATTAAATAAATCTCAACACAAATTTATGATATATGACATTGGCTATTTTTTTAGATTTTTGCATTTTTTTTTGTTTTTGACTAATCTAAAGGAATACCCACAACGAGATTAGGGTTGACAAATGAAGATATACCGCAATACTATTTTGCTTTTATGAGTTTTTTGTGTTATGTCTCCTTTAGAACGAACCACATAAAAACTGGGTTATGATGGCAAATAGTCATTCTCTTGTATCGTTTAACATTTTTGTCTAGCAAAATTCGCACACTTATGTTTTACTGCAATTTTTTCACAGAAAAAAGTCGCTCTATTGATGCTTGTAATTGATATCAGAGGTGTAAATTATTGTAAAAATATGGGAAATAACATCCACAATAATTGCAATAACTGCATGTGGCAATTATTTTTCGTAAGCCCTGACCCTACTAGTGACATTGAATCTTAAATACAAATTTAATTGAATTGGCGTCTTAAATGAGCTAACCATATATATGTTAAACTAGATTTTATCAATTTGAAAGGCAAACTTATCAATATAGTCCTTCAAATTTATATTTCACTTTATAAATGCATAAACGCTTGATTGTTTGCATATTTTAAAATATAAATGCATTTTTATATATATTTATTAAATTGTAAATATATTTAATGCATTTTAGGTAGGGTTCCGAATCCCGGGATCCGGGATCCCCAGGTTTAAAAAAAATTAAAAAAAATTGTTCCTGGGATCCCGGGACTTGGGATCTTTGTAATTAGGACGAGTAACTAAATTATTTTTATATAAAACGGCAAAAAAATGTTAGAGATTAGCTGTTAAAATACGTATTACTGCTAATATAGAAACAATGGTTAACCTGAAAAGCCAAATGTATTTTCACGGGCTTCTTTAGTTAGGTTATGCGCGTCTGATTTAGCAGGGTTATTTTTGTAGCAAGTATAATTATAATTCCTTTAAATGCCAACAAGATCAACAAAAAAAATATAAAGAATTTAAAAATATAATTTTTTTTTTAGTATGAATGAACTTTACAATTTTATGTTCAAGACACAAAAAATGATTTAAAAGAAGTTAAATAGGCAGATTTTAGTAAAACTGAGTATATAAAAAAATATTTTTTCTTTGAGTGTTTTTCAAAAAACCCTCTTTATTCTTCTTGGGTTAAAAATATAAAATATCAAATATGCGAAAGTCCCGTACCCTAACGTAGAAGCGACACTTTGTATTCATTTTTGTATAATTATACGAATATAATAATATGGTTGACTTACAGTTTTTGCATATAATAAAAATTAGTTTAATATTTTATCTTTATTTTTACACCGTCTAAAGTCTAAATAAAGAGTGTGGATTCATTTAAACAGTTTCAGAATTAAAAAATTATTTTTTCCCATATCTAAACGATATCCATTTTTGTATAGGAATACTATGAGGCTTGATCCCGGGATAAGATAAAAAGTCAAAATATCGTCGGGATCCCGGATCCCGGGATTTGAAATCTCTAATTTTAGGGCGTAACGTGACGTAACTGCCCGAAAGTAAGGATAATTCATAAAAAATAAAATGCTCACAAATTTAAATAAAACTTTTTTTTTATGGTTAGAATTTAATTTCGAGCATTTTATTTTTTCAAAAATTATTCCTAACTTTAGGGTAGTTACGGTATTTATAAAGACTATGAACTCAAAAAATATTAATCAAAAAGTTTAAAAAGCTCAACAGGCCCAATTATACACTTAGTTATATGAATATAATTATCGAAAAAATATTTTAATACACTGGTAATTTTAAACTGCATATTTTGCATATTTCTTCGCATAAATACATACTCCCTCCGACCCAAATTTATTGTCGAACTTACCCTTAAATTGGGGCAAATTTGCGAAAATCTTCGACAATTAATTTGGGACGGAGGGAGTATTTTTTATGCATTTATGTGGACCCTACTTATCAATTATCAATAATTTATTTACACCCCCTTAATTACGAAGATTGGGAAATGAAAAATCCAAAGATTAGTATTCATCTAAAATATCTTTATGAGCTTGCATTTAACTTGAATAATTCGGCTTTAAGGAGAAAGAAAATAAAGGAAATGGTTTCACTGGGTAAGAAGTTTCAAATTAGATTATCAGTCGACATGAAGCGAACAATATGTAAAAAATGCTATAATATTTTATTATTGAGTAATAATTGCACAGCACGTATATCAAAACTACAGGATGGAAAGTTTTATACTATCGAATGTGAATGTGGATATATTAAGATTTTTGCTTTGACTAATAGTGATGTGAAAAAGATTGGGAATGAAAGGACTACGGAAAATCTGACAATAAAAGTAAACAAAATGCATTTATAATAATTAGTACATGTAATAAATTGCTTTCTTATTTATTTAATGTTTGCGGGCATTATCTTTTAACATTATATACTTCAGTATATTTCTAGGCACTTACCAGTTATTTTATGTACGGTTATTAATCAGTGATTACTGGGGAGAACCAAATATGCAGAAATATGCATTTATAACGAAAATTATGCAATTACAAAATGCAAACATGAAAATTATAGTTTTTTTAGCCAATTATATTTAATTAGTATAACGATCTTTCGTATTGAACAATTTACAGCTAAAAAATTTACTAAAATTTGTTTATTTTCCTAGAATCTAACGAACGAAAGCATATTTAAAATGCATACATACAGACAAATATGTATTTTTTACATAGCATATGCATTTATAGAATTTAAAATGCGTCTAGTGTAACTTAGTGATTACACTGAGTCGACAGAAACTCGAGATATAAATGTATAAAAAGTAGAAAAAATAACAACTGCAATCTTTATATCGTTTTTTCTAGAGTATTTTGAATGAAAACGAATCCATAAATCTATACATTTTCATCAGATGGTATTTATTTGTAGTAAAAACAGTATAATTATATAATGAACAAATACGTTTCTTTTATATTACACTATTGATATGATACCCAATGCAATATTAACACATATGAATATAAATCCTATCAAGAGTATAATTTTGTCAATGTTAGATTTTTTCAGGTCTAAAAAGTTTTTTTAGTTTGTTTATAACCAATACTGTATTTTTAAATGCGTATCAATAAATATTTTATGCGAAATGTTTCGTTTTTTTTTGTTTATTATATGAATTTCACACAAAGATTATTGTTTTTGCTAAAAATTATAGTCTTTTACCCTATATTGAATGTATGAATTTTTTTATTTTTTGTATAGTACCATTACATTACGTTATATTGAAATTTTGTAGTTGATGGCAAATAAAGCTTAATATAAAAAAAACCATTTTAACAATATACACTTTTAAATCCTACAGGTATACATTCTAATCAAATTCTACATTTTAACTTCCTCTTAAGATTAATTTTTTATGAAAAATTTATAAAATAAAAATTATTTCGGTATTCCCTTACGTTAGTCCCCCTAAATGAATTCTGGCCCACACAAAAAAGGCCTTATTTATATAAGGGGCGGCTGATTCAATGGGTCTTAGTCTAGGACGGGGAGAAATGAAGAGGGAAAATATGGACGCAAATCTCAAAAAAACTAATTTAATAACCAGATATTAAAGAAAAAGTGGATTTAATTTATTTGCTTATAGGATGTTTTCTTTAAATCTCCCGATTGAATGAAATATTCATCATATAAGTCCATTAAATCAAAGATAAAAAAACAAATTTGTTAAATAAAGTAAATATACTTCCTTAATTAATGATTTTTTTTCATTATGATTTTTAATTACTTTCCCGTCTCCAGACTAATTCTCATTTATCTGAAGCACCCCCCTCTTATTTAAATAAGGGCTGTTTTGGGTGGGCCAAAATGCATTTAGGGGGTGCCAAAGTGAATGAATACCATTTATTTATCTATAATGTAACGATAATATGAAAAAAGTGTAATTGGTTAACAAACAATAAAGCTTTTTGATATTTTTTATTTAGCACTGTAACGCTAATCGTATGTTTTTTACCAGCAGAAATCACCATATTTTTTTATTGGTGGTAATTAATTATGGTGGGAACATATATCCAATTAAGATATTACGGGTTTTATTACAACGTGAAACTAGTGCATAATGAGGCCTGAATTAATCTATCCCGTGTTTTTTTTAGTCACGAAAAAAACAAGTCTCTAGTTTGGCCCGCACAATCCCCGAAGATATTCGAAAAATTTTACTGTATTTTATAGCTATAATTTAATTATAAAAATATGAATCTATTGACAATTGATCTGTATTTACATTTACCCATGGGTATTGGCTAATGTCAAATATGTATTTATACACAAAAATACCCATGGGTATTTAATACACATATAGTCATGGGTAATCTCTTAAGTTATTGCATATGGATATTCGAATTCTTTCAATAGCAACAGTAAAGACGTGTAAACCAAGACAAAACATTACACAAACCATATATAAAGTATAACTTTTTCTTTTCTTTGTTTGACCGCAATTTATTATTTTATATTAATTTCTTCTTAATCTATGGATTTAGGAACTGAAACAATATATGATGACTCATCAACAGACTTTTTATTTATGGGATTTTCGTAAATAGTCTTAAATACTTAAATACGGAATATTTTGCTGTTTTGAAACGTCTTATTTACGGATTTTACGGAAAACTTGTTTTTTGCTAGTTAAAACAAAGATTTAATACAAGCAAATATATCCTTAAGTTTAGTTGCAATAGTGCATGTAACCATAAAAATCAGTTAAACCCTTTTTAATTATTTATACATTTAAAAATACTATATTGTGAACAAGACAAAAAACTATTTTATAAGCCAAAAAACAGCGTTTATAAGATAAGTTTAAAGGAAAGAATAATTCATGCTTGACTTACAAAAAAAATAACGCACCTTAAACGTAACCAACAAAAATCTTGGCAATGCTGACATCTTCTGAAAAAATTTCTTATAATATAATATGATCATAAACAAAAAAAACAATTTGAGTGCTGTTTTTTGTTTGTAATATAAATTATAATTGCTCTTTTACCTAGTCTTTTATTATTTTTTTGTGAAAATTTTCCATCTTTTTTTGTTTGTAATTTACAGCAACATAACAAGTAATAGTTATATTTGTAAAAAAACATCAATCTAATATGTTCCACGTTTTTTATTGTGTACTTTTTATTTATCTGTAAGCTAAGATTATAAGCCTTTGCGTACAAATACTATGCTTTTCTAGATTATTTGTTTCTTTACAGAAAAATGTATAATTTGATGACTTGCAAATCTATATATATATATTTATGCGTTCTTTAAAAATTCTATACCTTGAATAAGTTGATTTTTACTTACTAAAAAATAATTATCTTTTTTTTTACACTGTAATTTTATTTTTACCTGTATTTTACGTAAATAACTTCTACCAAAAAATCTTTATTTACATAAAATACATAAATTTTGTCGTTTTTTCTGCAAACGAATAGGCCTGCTCATCAAGCACAGATGACTATTTTTTGCTTTTGTATGTTCTTTTAGATAGAGATTACTACTTACATTCAACAGAGTGGTATACAACTTACGTTTTTGATGCACGAGAATAGCAGTTTTACAACAACTTTGGAAAAAATATATCTCAATTCTTTTATTTTCTAGATTTCTATGATATAAAGAACAATGAAGCAAATAACCATACGTTTAAACTCCACTTTTTAGTATTTAATACTAAACTACAAGAAAAAAAAGTTATAGAGATTAAGCAACAAAATTTACCTTATCCAACGACCTATATTAGACGTAGTTTTATTTTATTTGTTAAATTTCTTATACAATATTTAGATGAGTTTATAAAATATCAGATGAACAAAATATGAACATACTGTAAGTGGCTTTTACAAAAATGGTGGAAGAAAAGGCACTTTACTTATAATCAATTGTAAACACAATAATATAAAATATGTAATGAACAATAGAAATCTATACTATGGGCGTGAGCAAAAGTTTACGCTTCATTTCTTAGTTAGCAGCATTTATAACACGTGTTTTATGTATGTTCGTAGAGCTGGTTATGGTAGTAATCATAGCAGTAGATTATATATAAATTCATCTGCGTATCTTTGAACTAGTAATTAACCTAACAATTAAAATATTTAAGCAGATTTAGCGTATCCAGAATTGTATCATATATAAAAGCCAGCTTTTGGAGCCAGCTGCATGCTAACTGATGCGCAAAAAAAACATTGAATAGACAAATTTCTCACCAGAAAATCATGTTGAAAGGGCGATTGGCTTATTATAAATCTAGTTTAGGCTATTTCATTGCGATGTAATTTGCCGTCAGAACAAGTTGTATACTAGGGTTGAGGATCGAGATTCGTAGAGATCGAGATTTACCCCTATACGAATCTTTGAAGAAAAATGCAGGATTTGAATCCTGGAGTCATCTAAGTCCAAATACGTAAAAACTTGTTAATTTTTGTAAAAGGCTAGATTAAAGGACTTAAGGTCTTTTCACAAAGTTAAAGAAAAATTGAACGCCCATCCTTACATTCGGACACATTTTTCCTTCTTAAAACTAAATAGAAAAATGATGCCCTGCATGTAAAGAAGCTCGGCTTGTACATGATCATACACTATATACTGTTTTTACGCTTTTGTGCATTTATTGCCATAAAAAACCAAGTAGTATTTACGTATTTAACGCTTTTATATTTTAAAATGTTTTTTTTTTTTTTTATTTTATATCCTAACTATTTGGAAAGTGTCCTGTTAAAATAAAAATCCAAGTTACTAAGTTTTAAGTGTAAGTATTTACGCAGGCATAAGACACGTTTAGCACCATTTATAAGGATTCAAGATCAAATTCGAATCCCAATAAAAATAACTAAAAGATCGAGGATTCAGATTCAGGATTCGAATTCTCAACCCTAATATACGCTAAACTATTTATAGCATGTTGCGCTATGCACAATTTAAGTATTAAAAATGAGTAAAATAGCATTTAAAAGTTATTCAGTTTTTGTAAAAATTTTAACGTTTTAAAACAAATTCATGGAAGTTACTTTTTAATGCATTATCAGTGTATCTTTTACGCATATCTTTTGTTTGTCTGTATGTCATTTTTAATTTTAGAATCCACTATTTAAATTGGATCGATTTAAAGCTGTCATTTGGCAAGTTAAGCACAAAATCGCCAAAAAAGGGTTAAAAAATAATATGCAGCGTAACTCGCCAAAGAGGGAAAAAATTATAACACAAAAATAAAGGGGACCAACCAAAAAAAATAACAAACAATAATAAAGAACATAAAAATAAAAATAGAAATATTAAATAAAAAAACAAATAAAATAAAAAATAACATAAACTAGTAATAGTAAATCGAATAAATAAAAAATAAACCGACACAAGTAAAAAAAAAACAGAACATCGAAAATACTAAAGCAAAAAAAATAAAAAAATAAAATTATTAATATAGAAATAACTATCATGAAACATTCATCCTAGATAAAAATAACAGAAAACATATATTAAATTACTAAGAACTAGCATATCGATTATCCAATATAATTTAAAAAATTAGAAGATAAAAAATAAAACGTTTAATGAAAAAGCCGATCCTCAGGCTTCCAGACCAAAATGCTACACAAAAAAACAAAAAATAAAAACAAAGGGTTTAAACATATTTATAATAAACATTGTATACAAATTATGTATTTTTAAAACATCAATAAAAATAATATCTCGCCCAAAAACATAAATATTTAGGGCGCAGTGGCATAGCCAGGATTTTTTTATGACCAGGGCTAGTCAGTGTTTTGTAATAAATTATGGGTTAAAAACACGATTTATGAAGCGCAAAATCTAATTTATTATTTTTAAAAATTGTTCAGTATAAAACTTTTTAATTTCATAATTTTTAGTCTAACAAAAATATCAGCACAAAAAAGCCCCTCCTTTAATTAAGGCGTAACTTTTATTTCCAAGGAGGGGCAAAGCCCCCACCTGCCCCCCCCCCCTCATAGCCACGCCACT
>JAQFYM010002673.1:0-22239 GCA_034694785.1 Agrenia bidenticulata
AACGTTGCATGTTAAGGACATGTCCGGTTTTTTTTCTATCGAGAATTTTCGGGGCAGAATTGCTTAAGAAAAATCGTTTTAGTGAAATTCTCAATAGAGAATTTACCAAAAAAAAAATACGAACCGAAAAAAATCACTGTAGCAAAATCACTATAGAGAATTTTTACTATAGAAATTCCATAAAACGCGTTCGAAAATACAAAAAAAAAAACAGTATAGAGATTTTTTTTATAGTAGCTCATTTTATCTAAAAAAATAACTATATATAAATAAGATAGCGGAATGCAATGTATAGATTTTTTATATATATTAATTAGCTTTTAATCAATTTTTTTTGTGCAAAAGAAAATTTTACTATAGTGAATTCTCTATAGTGAAAATTATTGAACATGGAAAAAATAAAAACAAAAAATCTCTATACTAATAATTTTCTATATTTAAATCTCTATAAAGAAAAAAACGGACATGGCATTTATATTTTGCGTGGGAAAAAATGTTTCCGCGCAAAAAAAATACAAAAAAACACGTAACAAAGTTAGCTTATAATTAAATAATGACTAAAATAGGTTTAAACCTATATTTAATAGCATGTAGAAAGTTCAATCAGCAAAATCGTTATAAAAAGTTTATACAAAAACTTTGTAAAAACTTTTAAAAAAAACTGATAACGTGCTACTATTATTATTATAAATATATATTTTTATACACAATGAACTATGTATAACATGATAAAAAATATTTAAAGTTTTTTTTATAATTAAAAACTTAAGAGTTTAAAATTAAAAAAAAGTGAAAAAAATATACAAGCAGAAAACAGTAAAAATATAAATGAACTTTTTATATTTGGCGTTTATACAATGTTCGTAAATATTTAGTTGTTTATGACCTGATAATAAAACGTAGAATTTACATACAATCAAGACGCTAAAAGTTTCACAATTTTAGATCTTAAAATGCGGTGTTATTGGTGTAGATTGCAAAAAACAATTTACAAACTTTTTTTTTGACAGCATTAAATATTCGTTAATTTTTTAAAAACACTCCAGCATTTCGAATGAGACAAAGCCACTCTTTAAGTTTTTGGATATATATTACAACAATATAAATGCGCGTAGGTCTTGCAAAAGTGTGTTAATATTTTATAGTTATTTGCGTTATACAAATTCCTGTAAACGGCTTGCTGATAAAAAAGTTAAAGTTAAAATTCCAATATAAGGCTACAATATAAAACATGTATAATTGTGTTGCTTTTTTTTTCCAATGCAAAAACTTTGCTTTTTAACACTGATTCGCCAAATACTCAAACCTTTTTGCGCATAGGGATTATCCCCGGCAACCCAGGACACCAAAAATTCTATGGAAATGTAAGATTTTTTTATATATCACAAGCTCGGAAAATTTATGCGTACTTCCGGGATTTACTGTTTGCCCCTGGTTGTATACAAATGGTTGATTTTTAAGGATTTATAATCTTTTTAGTATTTAATGCGTGAATTTACAATAAAAGTAAATATATATCTATAGTCTCAAAATACAACAATTATAAAAACCAGTTTAAGTAAATCCCTTTTTGCGTCAAACGTACAGCGTTTAACAAGTAAAGTCAACATAGTCTAAGAAAACACGCGCATGTCTGTAATACAAAAGTTTTGATAATTTTATAAAAAATAAAAACCTGGATAAAGTTCTTGTACTGTATAAAAAGCATCAATATTTGCAAAAAGGTTTTTTTGTTTGAAAATATCCTGATGTATAAGTATCTCAATCAAAAGGCTTTTTATGCTAAAAAAACAACTTAATGGATTGATTGTGTATTCCTACATTTATAATAATTCCTGTCATTTTTTGTTATTTAAAAGAGATCTTGCGCTTAACAGGGTAGTATGCCAAAACTGTTACCGCTTATCATTTTTGTGTTTTAAACACCATAATATACCAATAATCGTATTATTAATTTACAGCTTATGCCCCATACCCCAAACTTTGTCATAAAATATCTGTTGTTATATTATTTTAGTGCAAAAAATTCTCCTTGTGTAAAAAACAAAAAACACCTACAAACAGTTCATAAAAAAGGTTTAAATGTAACAGTTTTGTTGTTTTGATACGCTAACTATAATTAAAAGGTTATTTTTACATAAAAGTTTCTACAAGATTTATTTCGCCTTCTGATAACAAGCGTAGAATCCTACACAGGTGTAGCGCGTGACAAAAAATAATTTGGGTCCAGACTTCTGGGGAATTATAAAATCATTTTAAAATTATGCAAAATGTGCAAAAAACATTTATAAATATATTCTTTGCAAACTTCATTAGTTTTGTATTTATAAGCTTTATTATAGTCCTATAAATGTCAAAAAAACGACAGTTATGTTTTTTTAATGCTTTATATGCCGCATGATATGCCGAAAACGCTTTTTATGATTATACAATAAAAGTCTGAGTTGAACTCATTTTGTGACTTTGAAATATGCAAAATATGGTTTTTTCGTAGCGCTTTCAAAATGCTTCTAAACTTGCCATAAAAATTATTGCTCTTGATGTTGCATACTTATGAAAACAGCTGACATAGTTTATAACTTTTTTGGCACTGTTTATGTATATTTGTTGTCCTTTAGACTCGTAGTAAACTTTGCAACTACTTAGAATATAGGTACCGCTAAAAAATTCTGGTTTTTTAAGCAAGAATCGTCAAAAAATATTTCCTGTACTTTTTTCGACGCGACACTATATTGCATATTCTAATTATGAACAATCAGCTACGGTCATGGTTTTTTTTGTCAGTAAAATTTATTAATTGCTAATTTATACAATTTTTTTTACGATCTGGTACGAGACAATACTTCAAATCAGTAGCTTTTACGGAAAAATTTTGCCGGGGTAGTTAGAATGTAAACAATTCGCGTTTATACCACAAGCCTGTAAGTCTGGTAACTAGCCTCATAATATGTATACATGTATTCAAAATTGATTTTAAAGATTTTAAAAAGCAAAAAAAAAAATCAGCTCTCAAATTAAAAAAAACAAAAATAAATGCATTAGAGATGTCGCTTTACTGCGAAAATTTACACTTTTAAAAAAAGGCATCTTTTTACAGATTTTTTTGTTTTACGAAGTCAATATTTTTTCCATTGCATACATCGATTTGCCGTTTTAATTAAAAAAACACTACTCAATGATTATTGTAAAACGAAAAAAAAACCTTTACTCGCAAACGAAACAGTTTTACACTAAATCAATCAGTTTTCGAATCGAAGAAACAAGGTAATATTTTTTTAAAAAAATATAAGTAGAATCTATATGAAAAAAAAATTAGTTTTCTCATACAAGTAATCTTAAAACTACAGACTAGTACAAACTTAGTTTATTAAAATGTATATAAAAATCAAAAACACTTTTTTCGTAATAATAGTGAATATTATAAACGAATTTCACATAATAAATCAAACCATTTATAAAAATTAATGGTAACTTTTAAGAAAAATAAGAAAACCGCTTTCACTAATAGTATGGATGCAATATGATGCAGTATAGATGCAACCAGTAACCAATTTATATGCAAGTACAAAAATTATAATATAAGCAAATCAGTTCAAATCGAAAAGAGAAGATTGCTCTTGAAAAAATTTGCGTAAAAACGTTACTTTTTGTGTAAAATATGTAAATCATATACTATTACTTATCAAGGTCCAATATATGATAGCAAAAGGTAAGGTACCTAAATAAAATATATGAATTCATTTTAGAATGCAACATTTTTTACGTAAAACTAATATATAAAAACCACAGAAAAAAGTTTGAAAAAAACTGAACGTGTTTTGTTAATTATAAACCAAACAAAACTTATCTTTTGTGTAAGAAAACAATTAACGTCTTTATACAAGATATTTTGGTAAAAATTGACCATACACAGCATTTCCAAATAAACCTTGTCATTTGTAAGTAAAAAATATGTTCTTGTATTAGACAATTTTACATAGGCACTTTTTTTTTATAAACGGATAAACATTTTTTAAAACTTATTTCTGATACAGTTTAAAAAAGTAAACTATTTTTTCTTTTTTTTGTATAAATGAAACTATTTAAGCTTAAGAGCGACTTAGTTATACGAAAAAAACTATTAAATCTTTTTCAACGCATAAACTTTTTTATGGAACAGTTCATGAAATATTACAAGATCGTTTTTGAATTGCCTCTAAATATAGGCCAAAAAACGCAACAAGTAACTGGGCATTTTTCCGTATTCACTGCAACGTATATCGTATATAAAAAACATAATTACACAACAAGGTGACTATTATCATATAGCAAAACCAAATTTGTGCAAGAATATAAAAAATAAATTTGCGGTTACAGCAGAAGCATAAACTTCTACAATACCATATCAGTTTACAAGCGTCAAAAGCTGTTTTATTTAGAGGCAGTAGGGTTGGCATTACTCAGGTGCAGGAATGGTACCGAAGGTACAATTTTAGCTATTTAAAAATTTCCCGGGGCACGAACAGCAGCCCCGGGTAAATATTGAAACACAATGGAAACAAAATTCGCCGGTAAACCCTGACCAGTAGTTTCATTTTTTAGGTATAATGGTGTCTGTTTTCTTTTACAAACGTAAAACAAGAGGTTTTGGTTTACTTTGAATCAATAAACATGCATAAAAAAGAAGCTCTAATAAGACAAAAACAAAAACTAGGCAACATAATTGTAAGGGTTAAACACGCTAACACCGAACATAAAAAAAAATATACTGACAAAGAAAAGAGAGGCTTGCCAAAACGACGTTTACGTATATAAACTGAGTTGTTTTTTATGTAAAAAACGGATTCGGGAGTGGGGTTCGTCAAACTTATTTGGAATTAAATTGTGGCTGTTGCAATACAGATAATATGCAAAAATTACATTCGATCGTTGTTGATAGAGATTATTTAGCGTGCCCGTAATAACAACGAGCATATACATCAATAGACTGCGCATGCCACAAGAATATTTAGGCTTTTATATTTACCCAAACGGCAAATATTATTTGTTTAAGTAGATTTTTTTTATCAAATACCATTCATAAATTTTGTATTTGTATAAAAGTAACTGTTGTCGTCTGGCCACGAATCTAGCATTACTATAATACTTTGAAATTTAAAAGTGTATTAAAAAAAAAAACAAAAACACAAAACCTTCGTTTAGAACTCGACAGCTATAAGAGACCAAGTATAATTAGTTCATTGGTCGTAGTAGTCTATATACAACCTTTTTTAAAATATTTTTTTTTACCGATTGCAACATCAGTACCCATGTTTCTTTTCGTAAGACCCGGGCCCAGCTTTTTTTACCCGAGGAACAGAAAACACATTTTTTGACAAAAAACTTGAGGCTTATGTACCCCGGGGTTTTTGCGATTTTATGCAAAAAGTTTACCCTGGGTATACCCCGGGGCAAAACACGTTTTTTTATATACAGATTTTTCTGTTATAAAAAAGAATAAGGACGATACAAAATTTGACATGCAAATAAGTAAATATTTGTACAAATACAAAACCTGCATTTAAAAAATTTAAGGTATCCACATTAAAAAATTAGGCATAATGCAAAAGAAATTTAATCAAAAACTAGCGAAACAAACTGTTTTTATCACAAAAAAAAAACTGTTATTTATTGTAATAAACAGTAATTATTCACAAACATGACTCTGATAAGTCATAACATGTTAGTATTTTTGTTAAGACATATATGGGTTTTTTAATTTAATCAAAAAAAACACGATGTAAAATTTAACTTTCAAAAGGCTATTTTCCTGTCTATGAAAAACTATAAGGGGGTGTTAGAAGGGTGTCATGAAAATATAGAAGTAAGTGTATACATAGTCATACGAGTTTTTTTGTTTAATTTTTTACTGAAATCACACTTAGGCAAATTTCATAAAAAATATGCCAACACATAATAGCAATCTATCATTATATATAGAATTTATTTGTAAAATAATAAAATAATTCGTCTTAAACACACAATAAATTGTTTCGATCGCAGTATTTGATTGCAAATCTTATCTGCTAAAGATGGCTACTGTCATCAAAAAACAAGTATTTTTTTGTAAAATGCCAACTTACGTTCGCAACCAAATATATGCTTTTTTTAATAATATGTTACTGGTTCCGTATTTCTTAAGTGTACAAACTGTATAAAAAGCATGTTAACAAACAAAACCTGGTATTAATAACGAAATTGTATAATAAATGTAAAAATTACTACAGTCAAGTTTACTGACTAAGTTCTTGCACTTTTTATTAAATAAAAGAAAAATGGAAAAGGTTTTTTTTTATACATGCAAATGGTAGTTGACAGTATTTCTAGTCATTGTTTGCATTAAATCAAAAGTTAAATTGCGACTTATTATCAATAAATGGCCCCTAAGTGGTCTTAGATATCATTGCGCTCTCTTAAGCTTTTTTTGTTGGGCAGGCGTACGAAGTCTATTATATTAGAACGGGGTTGTGATACGGTAAACTTACATAAATATACTTTTTACATGATATGCGGAGCAAAAATTTTATCAAAAAAAAATAAAAAGAAAAATTCTTATTTAGGGGTTCCGTACAATAAAAAAATTGGTTGTGGGCATACTAAATTAACATAAAAATTTTTGGTTTTTTTTATGCGAACCAGAAAAATATTTACAAAAATGTAAATACATGCAAAAACCTGTAAACAGAGACTCTGTATATTATATCAAACAGTTAACGTGTTGATTCGCAACTTTAATTCGCATCCTCCGAAATAAAAACTAAAAAAAAAATTGTTTGTTAGTTGATATTTATTGTAAAAACCTTGTTTAGTAATAGTTAAATTTCCAGTATAAATGACCTGCTATAGAAATAATTTTTTATGCAAAAGATTAATATTATATTAACCATTATTTTTTAATATAAAGAATTTTTATGGTAGGATTTCCTTGAATGTAACATTGTAAAAAACAAATTTTGAGTTTTCGTTTTTCTGTACAAACAAAAAATTATAACAAAAAATAATAATTTTTAAACTTCATTATATCAGGATTTTTGTAAATACAGATTAGGCGTAAACAAGATACGCCGAATAAACGAACATAACAACACAAAAATTGACAGGGAATGATATACAGTTATAATCGACTATTTATGCGTTAAAACGGCTCAGCGTTAAGATTTTTTATTTTTTATTTGTTATTTTTAGATTTTCTTCACTTTACCAGCCTTTGATCGTTATCATTTTTCGCCATTGTTGTAAAAAATGTAAAGATGTAAAGCTCAATAGAAAAATTCGTGAATCTAAGTCTTTTATCAAATAAAAACTTATAGCTTCTTATAAATACAAAACTATAATTAATTCATACTAAAAAATCGCAAACTTACAGAATTGGACAACAGGCAAAGCTATATGTAATTCGGCTCAAACTTGATTATTTAAATTATCATCCATATGTTATACTTTGTATGTTTACTACAAAAAAGCCAAAGTAAATCTTTTTCCATATGCTTTTTATGTGTGTAAGTTCATTTTCCTAGTTATACCTCGTGCACATTTTTTTTTGCAAACCCCGGATCCCCTGGGGTTTTGAAAAAAGTAACAAAAAAAAACCCCGGGTTTTTTGACCCCGGCGTTTATCGAACCCTACCTCGGGGCCAGGGAAACGCAACCCTTAGTCTAAGTATAAATTTTTTGGTTATACGATTGTTGTTTTTGTAGACGCAAAAACCATTTGATCATATTTTATGATATTTGCTGTTTGAATATATATGGTTCTTTACCGTTCGTAAAAACAACAGTTTAAAAGCAACGGTCTATTTCGTATTTTATGATTAAGTTCCAGTTAAAAAAAATATATAAAAAACGTCACGTATATTTTTTATACGGGCAAACAGCAGTAAACCTACGAGGGTTTTTTTTTTCGCTGGTCCAAACTTATTTACAACACATATATAGGTGTTTTTTATGTGATTCTAAGAATAAACTGTTCTGGCGTTTTATATTATAAAATGACAATACATTTTTCGTGTGTGAGCATTTTTACTAATTTTTATAGGTCGTGAGCCTTAAAAAAATATGTTATTGATATGCGTTTTTGTGACGTAAAAACACTCTAAGTATATGAAAATACAACCTGTGTCTTTTTCAAGATGTAAGTACGTTTTTTATAAGCTTTAGTTAACCTCGAATAAAAAAGAACGGCACAGTTACCTTTTAACCGAATAATAAGTTATTTTGTTACCAACGGTATTTCTTTTTGTTTTAATTATACAAAAGCTGTGTCTTTATTACATAAATAAATATGAATATGAATTTGAATACTTTTAAATACAGTCGAACGCAAAAAATGCAACATGTACGATCTTTACAAAATAGAAATGCAAACACCATGCTACATGATTTATAGCGTCATTGGCATATAAAAAGCAAATTTTGTAGTAGTTAATGATAACAAATTAAATGCCTGCACAAGAATACAAAATGACACTTCGTTATGAGGAAATGCACTTGCAAGTAAAATGAATTTTTTTGATGCAATACTACAGTTGGCTTTTTGCTCAATTTGTATAAATAAAAACTGTATTAAAAAATAAACGATAAAAAGATCGATATGTAATTAATGAGATTTAAAATAGTACAATGCTTGTAATATATACTTTTTAGCATTTTTGTAAAAAAAGGATTTTTATTTTTCAGTGCCTTTTTTTTAGTTTGCTGTGAATGCGAGCAAAATGGTAAGTGTATGTAAGCAAGCCACAAACATTTTAGTTTTTTTTTTGGTTTTGATACATGTATCTGTCGTTCGGCTAGCGTAGTTTTTTGGTTTTTCTTGCACAGAATTTTCATATCCTTTAATCTGTTTACATTTATTATATTTATATAACATTTAATATTGGTATTTAAAAGTTTTTTTTTATTGCTTTGTTATCTGTTTTTTTTCGCATTTTTTTTGTTATAAAACGCAACGCGGGTTTATACCGTTATCCTTTTATTAAATTTTTTTGACAAAACACGAAAAAATATTGGCACAGATCAGCATAAAAGTTTTTTAAAATAAAAAAAAGTTTCTGACGCATAGTGTTTACATGCAAAAACTTCCCTAAGAATTAACAGGAACATGGCTTGAAAGCGCAGTAAACAGTATCTTAAATACTTTTTTATACACAAGGTTCACGATAAATAAAAGAAAAATATAAAAATTCCGCGGTTTTATGCAAAAAGAACATGATGCAAGTAAAGTTTTGCAGGTTGTTAGTTTTATAAAAAGAACGCATGCTTATTATGAAAATCTGGTCAAAAAAGTTCTTGAAAAAAAACATATGATTGCTTATGCTTAAAGTTTTTGCTTAAAACTTTTACAATAATAAAAAATTAAAAATCCTTAATACAAGAAATCATGACAAAAAAAACTGCATTCTATATTCGATTTGCTAGAAATAATAAATACTTAATTAAGGTTTTTAAACCTAAATAGGTAGTTTAAGTGTTTTCATTGTTGACTTTGTATAGAAAGTAGGGCCTCCAACCCCGGGTACCCGGAGAATTAACAATATCAAAAGGAAGTTTATAAACCCGGGTTTTTTCGCGGGTACCCGGGTATTGTCGGGGATACTGTTGGGCCTACCGGATATCCAATCTTTTATACGAAAAAATTTAAACAACATAAACTAATGTTAAGCACGGTAATAATAAAATCATATTTGTTGTACCTAGTATAAACTTGGCATCTAGGTAAGACTCCAAAAAACTTTCATTTTTGTATGGGGTTATTTCTTTTCATTTTAAAAATATGGCATTAGTACAGTTTTTAATATTGCCCCGACACGCTCAAGTGCGATCCTAGTAAGGGATACAATTTAATATTGTAAAATTTTACATTTAAAACATTTTATACATAGTTTTGAGTTTAAAAAATAGTAAAAAATTTCTACCCCGGGTATAAACCCGGGTACCCGGGTTTAAGAAAATTGGCAGTTTTTAAACCCCGGGGACCTTTTCTTCGGGAAATTGGAGGCCCTTAATAAAAGGCTGTAATATCAATATGGTTCGTTGTTTTCAAAAAACGCATATTTTTAAACGAACTTATTTGTTTTCTGTTGATCATGTCATTGCATTTTTTATTATTTGGGGCCCGTTAAAAATATAAGTTAATGGATGGTAAAATGTGTACCGCGTATTGAGCAACGGAAATGATACGTGTATATATTTGTTAAAATAATTTATTTCCTTCTATCTTTTTATCGGTCTTCTAATGTTAAATTTGTATGTGGTAAAATTTTAAACATTACCAACAGGCATAAAAAAATGTTAAAATATGAGTAGAAGTTTTGCTTATGCTTTTAATTTTATGAAGATAGACAATGTGTACACACATAGATTGGACGCCACTGTTTTTTTATACATATAAGATTTTATATACTGTTAGAAGTTGTATTATCAAAAAAATATTTGTATATTTCTAAAACATGTTATTGCTGATGTAGAAACAAGAAAGATGTATAAAAAGTCTTAGACTTTTAGTAAAATCTATTAGGCAGAGCATCGAACTAAATATTGTAATGAAATCCAAAACAAAAAACTCAATTTTAGAAAAAGGCTATTATAATAATTAATTATGCAAAGAATGCAAAAAAAAAACAATATTTTGCCTACAACAGGTCTGTATGTTGAATAAACGATTTTTTGAATAAGTTTTACAGCTTAGGATGTCTATACAATTTTTCATAGATATCTAAGTTGAATTATATATGTAAACAAATCTTCAGTTCCTCCAGTGTATATGAGCGCGCAAATACTGCAATATCCACAAATTTGTTTTGTATATACATAGTTTGTTTCCTGCTCCACTTTTTATTGCACAGCGTTTTCGCGCATAAACTAAGAAATACACAATTTATGTCATTTTATAGTTTATTTTTGATATATCGAGTATAATTAAAAGTATTTGATATACGCAAAATGCTTTTTTTTGTGTGGTTTTTGTATTTAACATAGAGTTTATAGCAAGCAATCAATAAAATGATACGTAACAACACAGTGTCGTTTCTTACGCGGTTTGTTGCACATACAACTAACCGGTTGTTCGCGCGTTTGTCGGCTATTTTTTGTTTTACGCGCGCCAACTAAACCGGAAAAGAAGGCGGTTCAACTTAATACCGAAAATTTTTGTACTTTGAGATGTACAAATCGTTTTTTTTAAAACAAACATTAGTAATCTGTAAATATAGAAATTATTAAGTAGGCCAATTTGTAAAAAAAAGTAGCGTCTTACAGTACACAAATTCAAAAGTCCAACGTAGTTACTTGCAATATCTAGTATTTGAATGTTTAAGTATAAACCTGAGATTAACTTAATAGTATTTTACGCGAGCTTAAACCAAAAAACAAAAAAGGATATACAAATAGTATTAAATGATCATTTATTATGAATTTTATCTATACGTATATCACGAACTGCATATCTTATACATGTAAATAATATTTGCTCTGCATTTAACAAAAAAAAAATACACAGACTTTATATGTTTGTAATATTTAACATAAAAATTGCAAGAAATATTTTGGTTTTTTTGCACAAGCGTCAAGAATATATATTCTTACAAGCATATGCACTCGACGCAAAATAAAAGCAGTGAACATATTCTTACATGCTCAATACATTTTAAGAACGATATTTGTGCAACCAAACAACTTTAGGTCTACGAATCTTGCACAAACTAGTTCTTTTGTGCTATCTTGAATAAAATAAAAAACATGGTTTAGTTTAGATATTGTTGAGTTCAACATCAGTTATATGTTAATGCTCATCTTGTACTGTATTTATACATATGAACCTTAGCTCTGAATGTAATTAAAACCACACGAAATACCAAATACGCAATAAATTAAAAGGATATTTGATTTTTGTTTATGATCTTACTTTATCCTATAATAAATACCAGGCAATTGTATATATACAAGTATTACACAAACGTTTTGTGCGCGTTTTTCTTTTTAAAAATATACATAAAACGTTACGTTTAAGGCACTATCAATGTTAAAAAATATGCGCCTTTTTACGAAAAATATATTTAAAAGATTATGTTTCCAAACGACCTTATACAAAGTGGTTATACTAGTATAAAAAAAACAAGGTTTTTTATACTGACCCGTGCATTTTAGAGCAAAAGTTGGCATCATTAAAAATTCTTGTCGTTATTTGGTTTTTTTCGGCATATTTTTTTGGAAAAAAGAAACGTTTAATATTAAACAAAAATAGCAACGGAATAGAAGTTAAAAAAAAAAAACATTTTACAAAAATGCATTGGTGTACTAGCCCCTTTTCGCAAAATGCATACATATACTACGACTACAAACTTGCATACCATAAACAGGTTTTTTCTTTTTTTTTACTCTTTTTATAAGTGACCGTCAAAGTAGGATATTTCGCTAAATATAATTTGCATAAAAAATTCCAAGTAGATAAATTTTACAAAAAAATTTACTTTTTTAAGCAAATAATGCTTTTCATAATCTTTTGGGAACGTAAAACTGATAAAAAAAATATCTGCTTGGCGAGATCAACCACGCCGAGTAAAATCAACGTACCACCTACAACTATAGTATTTTTACAGCAGAGACACAATGACACAAAAAAAGTAGCCATACCTAAAAAAAGTTATATATAAAATTATAACTTTACATAAATAACAAAGAAACTATAAAATAAAATGCTTTTATCATAGGAATAAAAAATCAAGATTTTCTGTTAAAAAGTGTGTGTGCATATAAACTGGATTTCATGTATATTTTAACAATGAGGCGAGCAGCGCTGCAAAATACATTCTATTAAAAGATACTTTACAAAATATACTTTTACTGGTGCTACTTTATTTTTAATTCGACTACCACAGCATAAAAAAAAGTATAAAAAAAAACTTATGGTAAAGTAATAATTGGTTTGTTTTGTTTTCTAACAGACAATTAGTATTGTAAATATGGTTACCCTTTTTTTGCATTATGATGCGTTTCTAGTAGGTTTTGGTTTTTAAAGACCTGTAAATTAGCAGAAAACCTTTTTAACTTTTATAGTGGACAGAGAATTAAAACAATACTTTAATGCTGATATTCAGTTTCCGTGTAGCAAAAACCACTACGTTGTACATCTTTTTTTCTGTAATTTTTAAGAATTGTGTGCATTTTCTATACCTTAAATATTATGGTAGCTATGACATCATTATTTATACAAAAGCAAAGCAGTAAACTTTACAAATTTTATGTTTGTAAATGGTTTCAGTATTTACAGTCAATACTGATTTTTTTATACTATATGCCATATTTTTATATATGCTTTATACACATAAAAAATATGTTTGAATGATTCTTTCGTCTTGTAGAAAAAATAATCTACGATCTTAATTTGCTGGCGTAACTGGTAATAAAAAGCGTATCTGTGCAACTGACACAAATATAATGTTGTAATAAAATATAACCTAAAACATTTTTCTGGCAGTTTTTGGTATCTGCTTCAATATAATTTGTTAAGACAATCAATAAAATAGTAAAAAAACGTGTTATGCGTAGTTTTTGAATATGTTTTAACATACCACACGAACCGTTTGAATTTGTAAAAAAAATCTTTACATGTTTCTGACGTTATAAAAACATCTAAAATACAATTTTAAACTAACTTTGTATATAAGTTGCAGTTTGCTTGTCATATAGAACAGTTAATGCGCAAAACCTTTATTAAATTCTTTTTGTTTTTTAAAAAGACATGATGTCATAATGTAATTAGATATATACATTGTATTTTAAGTAGATATGCGCATTTTTTAGATTGCAAAAAAAGCCTCAAGAAAAGTTTAGCGGCAAACTACCAAATATTTTCTAGTGAAAGATTTAGTAGAAAATCAAATTCTTAAAAGTTTTTTTTTTACGCACAAACATTGTGTATACAGTTTACAGTTTTAATTTACAATAAAAACCTATGCAAAATTACGAATTGTACAATTTCGATAACTTTACTATACTAGTTAAATTTTAGATAACGCAATCGTCTTTGATGCCTAAAAAATACAGTCTGTAATTATGTATTAATTTATACTTGTACTACTTGCATATACTTAGGGCCAAGCAAAATGGACAGAGTTCGGGCTTTTGCACGGGCCTAGAAAAATTGTGACTGTTAAAAAATAAAACGTAGGTTTGTAATTTTCTTGCATTATATTTATATTGGTTTTTACTGCTATAAATGCATTTTGCCAAAATAGTAATACACTTTATTATTTTACTCAGACTTAGCACACAAGAAATCGTATTATTTAACTGTAGTACATAAAAAAACAAAAATATGTACAATTAAAAAATATAATAATTTTATTAATAGGGGTAACCAAATCTCTTTTTGATTACAGAATGCAGACCAAAATAGGCTTTACAACCGGTGGTTGCATTTTTATTGTAGTTTTTTAGCATTTTAATTTTTTTTACACTGAAAAAATAAATGCAGTGGGCATTAAATACCAAACTAGATATGGTGGCATGTTGCACATATATTTACGGCATCTCATATAGCATTTGTGTAAAAAAAAAATTTATTATATTGAAATTTTAAACGCCGAAAATGCAGTTTTTTGCCGAAAAAAAGTAAATAAGCGCAGATATTTTCATATTTTTTCTGCATTTTTACGCCCCCCTATTTATTACTATATTTTAATATCATGAAAAAAATGTGATAAAGTGAAGAAATTTCCTTGAAAAAAACCCCCAAAATATGACGAAAAAATAATTTTTAAAACAAAATTGACCATATATAGTTACTTTGACAAAAAATATTTTATATTTGTTATTTTTATACACTAAATCAAAAGATACAAACTTAAAAGCTAAATTACGCAATTTTAAAGCAAAAAAACAGCATGAGTTTTTACGTTTTGTTTAACTATAGGATTTATAAAAAACAGGTAAAGAAATGAATTTTCATTGTGTAAGTATATATTTACATTCACACGTAAAAGAGTTTATACAAGACTATTGCAGATACAACGGTCTATTTATCTTGTTATCAACAAGCTTTTACAGTAAACATTTAATATACTAAAACATGTCAGAAAGGTAACATGAGCCGGTAAACCGACGAGCGAAAACTAAAATTTAACTAGCATAATCTTTTGCTGCCAACAAAAACATACGGCTTTACGCCGTCATCAAATTGTACTTTTATCAGCTTAACCAAAAAAGAAAAGATATATGAAAACCAATTTGCAATTTAGAAACTTATGTTTTTAAATTCTACAAAGCAAAAGAAAGCAGTAATACAATTTCAGTTTCAAATTTACATTAATGTATATTTTTTACTATAAAAATTAGTGTACAAGTAAAAAAAAATCCAATTACAAATATACTAAAAACAAAGTGCTGAAGGGCTGTTTTGTAAATATAATATATGCAAGATCTTTTGTAATTGTAAGAATATAGATATAAATTGCCTTTTTGTTACAAAAATGAAAAAAAAAAATAAACACTGCATGTTTTGTGATTACTGAGAATTGCCAAAACTATACAAAAAACAACAAACATTTGACATGGACAAACGTATTTTTCCAGGGTTCAAATTACAATATTCTGTCTTAAATTCTGTTAAAAATTAACGAGCTAAGTTTATATTTTTTTAAATTGAACGTTTTGCCTGTTTTCATTGTAAGCACAATTTTTTTTACGGAAAAGTGACGTGTTTGCACTTATCTTTTATTTGCTTAGTTTTTTTTTTACGGAATTTTTTCTGTGTAGTTATTTTTTGTTAATGCATTTCTTCGACGCTGATATTTTTAAGAATTCACACAATTAGACTTGAAAGTGCGTGCTTTCTTTTTCCATAAGTCTTTGTTGCTGTAATGTTTGAATTAACATTCTTGTTGACATTTTTTTTTATCTTACTGCTTTTTGTTATACTGAAGAATCCGCAGCACACTAAAGTCAAGATGTGTAGAACTGTAGCATTGTGTTCCGTTATAGTTTTCACACATTTGTTTTACTGTCATTTTCTGATTTTCGCAAAAACACAATGACATTGTTTTTTATAATCCATTCAAAACTAGTTAAACTTGATTGCGAATTTATGTAACATGGCGTTATAGGATTAATGTAGCAATGCATGTTTACTATTGTTAGTCAGCTAGACAGGATCTACATTTTTTGTTTTGTTTTTTATTTTTTTTCTTCTGCATTTTGTTTTTTTAGGTAAAAATTGTGACAGTATATGACTTATTTGTGTTTTTAATGTAAAAGCGTAATGTAAGACAACATGATGATATTATCTCTGATTGCATATAATGCTAATCTCGTATACTAGAAAGGCGTATCAAAAGTAACATAAAGCCATAGCAAAAAATAATTTTTAGATACGAAAATTTGTAAATAACAGCAGACACAAGAGTCTCATAAATTATTTACACACTGAAAGCTTGTGTCTTATTTAAAAACGTGTTTTATGAAGCGCTTGTATTATATGTGCAGCGCTAAGCCTAATTTAAAGGCGTTTTATTTTATGTATAGAAGATATTAGAATGTATAATATTCTTACTTGTACTTGTATATCATTGTGTGCTCCATTTATGTGTGTAATATTACAATATCAATTATTTTTTTTATTTTTTTTTCTTTTATGTTTCTTTTTTTTTATCAGGCAGCGACTTGACTATTCTGTTGATCAAATCCATTATTGCAACGTTTACCAAGTAATTTTTGTTTTTTTATATTGCGTACTATGTTTACATGACTGGTAATTTTTGCAGTATTATAAATATTTTTTGAGTTTAGGTAACCTATTAAACAACTTGTTTAAAGTATTAATTACAACGTCAACATAGTAATATAAAAATGACTCAGTGTACCGACAGCTTTTTTATGGTGCTGTTGTTTTATGGTGTATATTTTCTCTAACCCGACAAATAATAATATTCTGAATTTATATACACTTAAAAAATTAGTCTTTTGCTTGTACTTTTTCAGTTGAAAGCAAGTTATTTGTTATAGTATGAGTTTTGTTTAGTAGTCACTGTTTTTAAGCCAAAGTGGTTAGGTCGTACACGCTTTTTGCACAGTATACAAGGCAAAAAATATTTTTTAGTACAAACAACAAATATAAAAAAAAAACGGTGTAATATCATCCTAAGGATTTGGCGAATTCTTAGATAGAAAGAACGAATACCCCCACTGTTAAAAATGCGTAAGTGCCGTACTTAAAGGGAGTCTTTTTTGTGCAGTAATTTTTTTTTGAAAATTTTATCCTAAAATTTTAAATTGGTATAGGAACTAATATGCAAAACATCGACTAAATAATATTTGGTAAAATATGGCTATACAGGAAATAAGGAACAAAAAACAGACTGCCTTTTTACAATTGATTTGGATTCGCCACTGCCATTGGCCTTATTTTTATGTCATTGTGGCATTAATCTTATTGCCGCGAAATATGTATATAATAAATACACAGTTATTACTCACAAAAAGCAACAAATAGTGAATGTGTGTTCGGGGTATAATCTAAAAACCACTTTCGGTAGTGTTTATTGCTGATTTTGCATACTTTTTTTCTACATAGCTATAAAATGCTTACCAAAAGGTACGTACATAGAACCAAATAGTAATGCTTTGTTTTTATAAAACTATAAAACATTTTAAGCAACAGAGTAAAAAATATAATAAAATTAAACGTGTCTGAATGTTTTTTACTTTGTTGTCTTTATACAAGTATATATTAAAGAAGAGAGTTTACAAATACACTGTAATTGCCGTACGAAAAAAAAACTATTTGCAGGTTTTATGTATCTAAGCACATTTAAAATAATGTCTTTTTTTTTAAAAATTCGTTTCGATAAGTTTTTTAATACATTATTCCTGTTCATTATTACGAACATATGTTTAAATTTCTATTGTATTAAATAAAACACGAAAACAAATGTCATGTTTATTTTCAACAGGAATGCTGTTTTTTTAAATATAAATCGTAAGTTTTTTGTTTGAAAGAGTATTGTAATTCAAAGTTATTTTGTTAATCTAGTATTGGCTTTGTATCGGTTTTTTTAAAAACAAAAATAAAAATCCAGTTTAACAGAAAAGATTTAACATTTTGAAACATAGCTTAAGTACTGCTGTAACTGTAAATTAAAGTATGTGCATCTTCAAGATTACAGTAATATTAAATATAATACATATTGCATTTATAAGCTATGATTTTGGTACTACAGAATAATAATGTATCATGCACTTTAAAACGACTAAATTATTATGATAGTTATTGTATATTAAAATATTTTCAAATGTGCAAAAAGGCAACTACCATAGATAAAAAACGAGTATAGTTACTGTATATAAAACTTTTATTTTTTAAAATTCAAGAATGCTATAATTTTAAAAATAACAAAAGCCTACAAACTGATAAAAATATAGAAAAAACAGCAAACACATAATTGAACTTTACTAGAAAAAGAAAAAGAACAAAAGTCTGTATAAGACAAAAGAAAAAAAAATGTTTTTAGAAAAGGGGTAATTCTGCGTAATAATGGCAAATATTACAAATACAGAAGAAGGTAAATGGCGTTCATCTATATCATGTATGTATACGAACATTTTTTTTTTATATGTTCATATTTTTAGCTAGCAGAGTATTTATGGTTTCGATAGATACAGTTTTGTGTGCAACAACAAACCACAAACTACGTACTTTACTAATATGATAGTTACTTACTGTTACTATGCTTTGTCGGTTTTCAGTGTTTTGCTTCATTGGAGTTTGTGATTACGTATATACAAAGAATTAATACTTTAATATTTGTAAACCATGTTTGAAAAATCATTGACTTAATGCGATTTTTATGGAATTAAAACACAGAATAGGATTTATACTGTGAAATTCATTTTTGTCGTAAAGCGAAAACTGTTACTTAATTTTTTTATTTAAAGCCACAAATCTGTCATTGACAATTATCTAATAAAAGCAAAAGAGCTATATTAACGATGCCATGTATTTTTACAAAATTATTGTAATCTGTTATATATTTAATGGCCAACCATAATGTTACTGTTACAAAATTTTGTAACTGATAAATGTTTGTGTATATAGCGTTTTTTTATTTTAATTACAGAATTTTTTTTCTTAGTGGTATTTTTTATATTAAAAAAAAACAGAATACAAAAAATGTAGTTTTTGCATATTTTACAATGTATACAATATTTTGCAGCATGCTATATGTGCAAAAAGTACAAATTGGTTTGAGTCCCATATACATCCATTTTACAAAATAAATATACTTTCCAAAAAACGCACAAATATAGGACTTAGATTGCTAAAAACTCACGGTATCTTAGGGTTTATGACATACATTTAATAATAACATATACGAGCGAGAAATAGTGTGCAGTGAATCATACACGATATAGTATACTCTATCAATGCGCGTAGCATTTTTTACATAAAAACTTTACATAAATGCGTACCGCGATATCTTTTCAATCTATTTTATTACTACAAACAGTAAAAATACAATACAGTTTCAAATTATTAACGTATTAGTCAGTACATTCAAACATAGAGTTTAAATATTATCGATAATATTTTAATCATTACATACGCATACATGCTTAAAACGAAATTTTGTGTCAGTATTTTATAAAGAATTGATACAGGTGTTATTATTTACTATTTATAAGTATTCAATATATGCAGTACTGTAATGGATACAGAAATGAATATGTCATTTATTTCCATAATAGTAATTTTTTTAAGAAATGCATCGAATATATTTTTGAAGAATTGTTTAACCGTATTTTATAATATTTTTTTCTTAATGTAATATCAATAAAAAAAAGCTTTTTATTGGTAAATTTTATGTGCTGGTTAGAATCAGCAACTAAAAAAAAACAAGTTCGTAAGGTTTACAAAAAATAAACTTCATATTTGTGTTGTTTTTCAAAAAGACCTAATATGACTTTTTGTAATATAAAACAAGACCCGCACTTGTGTGATAAACGGTATTTTAAGACATTGCACAGTGTTAAAGGCATATAAATTATAGTTTTTTGAGTAAAAAAATACATTATATATTAAAAAATCACTAATAGTAATACAATTTAGTCTAAAAAATGTTGCAAATTTGATGAATAGATAAAACCAAAAATTAATACTGGCGAGAAGCAACGTGTAAATATGGCCTCATTCGGCTTTGCACTTTCATACTTTACATTTGTGCCAGGATAATAGTGTGGTAAAAAACATAAAAAAACATACAATAATGCACGATACGGTCAGCAAGACACTATTTTAGTTTTTTTGTTATATTTCGTTATATAAAACTATGCCTATATTTTAAGATAACAACGATTGTCTAAGAATAAGCAAAAAAGGCGTAAAAAATACAAAATGATAAAAATGCAGCAAAAAAACAAAGATGTCAGTTTATACATATAGCCCATACAAGACGTATTTTTTGTCTTTGTTATATTAAATTTATGGCACGGATATGTTTTTTTTGAGTTACCAATATATCGAACTTATGATTTTTTTTGTCGTGTAAAATCAAGCTTTACGATTACAAATTTGATTTTTAAAAAATTTAAACACTGGAAACACTAAAAATCAACATTAAAAACGTAAAAACGAGTTTTTATACACATATTGTATACTATGAAATACGGGTTTTATTACAAAAAACAATGTGCATGCAAAACGCGTATGCTTTCATTGTGTTGTTATCAAGAAAACGCTTATCTTTTTAAAAGGCTTATAAATCGTGACATTTTTTTATTCTTAACAAGGCGTACAACTGTTTTGCGCTAAAAAAAATGACAATTTAGTTTTTGTTTACTGTGGTGCAGCATAATGTTAGGAGCACCCGCAAAAACAGTAAAGCAATCCGGTACTGTTAAATGGCATTTCAAAAGTAAATTTGTATACATAATAAGGCGCTCATATGTACTTTAAATACGCGTTTATTTACAATAAAAACAAAAATTTACTTATCATTACAATTTGTGCAGTATTAATAACATATAGGGCACCATTTTTTTTAATTAAATTTTCAATATATACTTTATAAATTTTATGCAGTTTACAAATTAATTTAAACATTAAAAACAAGATTATCTTACAGTTTTACTTTTTACGACATATATATTTATATACAAATTGATATTTTTATAAAATTCTTTAATTAAAAATACAAATACATATTATTTCGAATATTACAAAAGATAAATAATACAATATTATCGTTTGTAGTTATTAAACTATGCCTGCTTTATTAAAAATACTATTTCTTAAACTGAAAACCCTTTTTTACGGCTGTTTGCTTGGCCAGTATATTTTGAACAGAGATTTTTTTTTGCTAGGAATATATTTTATTATACATTGTATTTTTTTTTGAATTTTATAATACCCAATTACATTACAAAAAATGCTTGGTGCTGGGTTATGAGTTTCCGCTACGCTTGAGGTTAAAAATCAACCTCTATAGATTCAAAATGTTTAGAAAACGCAAAAAGGTATAGTTTTATTGAAAATATGCGTGTATATAAATTTACAAATATTTTTAATTTTGATCAAAGCAATGTTTGTGGTTTTTAGTAACACGGCTGTAGTAGATGCAAAAAAAACATGATGTTTTGTATAAAGACAATACAGTGTTATCTGCCTTAAATAATAAATCTACATGCATAAGTACTTTTATGTATTTATTCCGCGCCGTGTATTGTAACAACCGTTTTCAACGGAAAAAAAAACATCAAGCGGGTTTACGCAGTTTTTTGCGCTTATAATTTGTTCAGAGATTACTATCTGACGAATCTAAGGCAAGAGGAGATAGATTTCAAACGCGTTTAAAGCGCGTGTGAGGAACGGATAAACTAGTTATATAACAAAAATAGGTTATAATAGTTTTTTATAGTTTCAGGCGCCATTATCTTGACAGAAACACACTGACGGCGCAGCCGGCATATCCAACTAGTGTCGTAGCAGTTAGACTGGTTTTCCAGAAATATACTTAGACAAAACCATTACAGCATGTACAAAAAATCACTTCTAAGTTTTAACCCTTTTGTCTTTTACTTGCTATACACCAGGGGCGTAGCCAGGAATTTTTGAGCCAGGGGGTAGTCAGTGTTTTTGCAAAAAATATAGCCGAAAACACATATTTTTATGCGTTTATAACATTTTAATTTTTTTTTGAAAAAAATTCACTTAAAAATTTTTAATTTAGATTCTTA
>JAQFYM010002674.1:0-22229 GCA_034694785.1 Agrenia bidenticulata
CTCAACATTATCGAAAATGAATGTCCATTCGATTATTCTAATTACCTCCTTGATTTTTTGTGATAAGTCTAAACACATTCAGAAGTTATCTCCCAAAAAGGTTCCATTGTCAGTTGACTTTGTATTTCTTAGGGGAGGATTTATTTTAATTTATTTGCAACACTTTATTTGTGCTTAGGTAACATGCATTCCGGATATAAATTATTTTTTTAACGTATTCATATGCTATTTTTCCCAACATTATATACTTATTTATAACATTTTATTTTGGTTTTACAGGCTTTATGCTTTATCTGCCCCATCACTATAAGAATTGTGAACATACCTTTCCCTCATTCTAAATAAACTTTTCTAACTCTGACTTCATAACTTCCGTTTCATTAGGAAATAAAATCATTTAGTACGTACATAATTAAAAGTTTAAATGTCTCCACTCAAGGCTCCATTACTGACCTGTTATTGCCACTTTTCGATTTCAAACCTCCACTTGTCTCGATGATCCAATTTACATGCAAAAAGTCCAGCAAAGTTATCTACTTAAAATATGAATCAGAAATCCAAGCGACTATAGCTATCTATATTTTCTTTTGTTTATGCTTGTAAATAGACAGACATTTTAAAATTTATATTGAATTAGTCTGACTGAAATAGTTTTGCAAATGTGTAATAGCAATCCGTATGAAGTTTTAACCCTTTTCTGGACATATATCTTCTATGTATCCATCGTCTATGTATACATTCGAAAATTGCTCTAGCGATTTAGAAAAAAATCATTCAGCCATATTGACTTGATCAAATTTAGGTTCCTCTAGGCTACACGGCAGTTGAAAATTTTGACCCCTTGGATGGATGCTTTATAACACTGAATAGTCCAGCATTGGACAGATATGTATAATTGTGTGGCGTTTTTTTATGAACCAATTGTTGATTGTGGAAGGAGTTGGGAATATTTCATCTACCATCTAAGTTTTTTTTAAATCCTTTCAAATGCTAATCTTATTAGTAGATATTATTTTAGTACTTTGGACAATTGTATTATCCATCTACTTAAAGCCAAAGATCTAAAGACAGTAAATTAGTAAGCTGTAATCGTAAACAGTGCTCTTTGTGCTGAATGCTGATTAGATTTTTTGTACAGAAGAAAGGTTCAAAGTTAACTTTAGATTTCTCAAATCTCCAATTTTGAACGTAAGAATTTGATCCTACTGATGACGTGAATCGTGTCTTACACCCTTCGGTGAAAATCCACAAAAGCGAGTCGTGAATATTTGATAACAATCCCTCATATATCATCCAAAGTAAAGTACACATCCGAGCTGATTTGAAAGTTGAAGATCATCCGGACAGAGTGTGTGCTGTTTCAATTCATCTGCTCATACTTGGTCTTTTGCAACAAGTTGGCCAATGACGCTGTAAGCAAAACCCCAAAGAGCTGGAAGAATGCCAGTGCCAACGCTGATCCTGCCATGATTCCCAATTTCTCTTGGAGGAAGTTCGTAACCAATGCATAGCACCCCTGTTAAAATAGTAGACAGTTATTACGAGCCAAGGAACTCTATCTATTTTTTCTATTAAAAACACTCAAATTTATGAATAATCGCTATTACAGTGTTGTATATCATCACAGGGTTCTTTGTGTCACATCCCATGTTGGTCTTGCAGCAAGATCCAGGTACTTTTCCATACGGCGTTTGATACCAGTCCATGTATCCCTCGTTTCCGCAGCAGTGGAGCTGTCCAACCCGACATTTATTAGAATTCATACCGACAACATCTAGTCAACATGTCTAGTCTAGGCATTTCCATTAAAACTCTTGGTTTATTTTTCGAACCCTTCTTCGTAATAAGTTCGTAAACTTACATGGAATTGCAAAGAGTTGATTGCTGAAGTTCGGGCATGATCTTGGTTGTAAACACCGAGGGATGTATTGAGTCCTTTTTGGAAAGAGGATCGAAGCTTGGATCGATAAGCATATCCCGATATACAAGCACTCACTTCCACAACAAAAACAATCGCCAGAAACGCCGCATACTGTACGTGAGGATAAGATAAAAGAAAAAAATCTTCTGAAGCTTATTTGCTTTTACTTTGTAAACTTTTGAAAAATAACCGAATTAAGGAACCCATCCTCTCCCTCATCTATTAGTTCAGGCATTTTTACTCGTCTATCTATGTAGATGCATTTAGAAAACCCGTGGGGGCCAAAAAGATTGCTACTGAGCCTCTGAGACTCTTGGAAAAAAGTTAGGCACACATCCTACTTCTATAATACTGGGTAATTGATTTAAATATGTATAGAGGTCTAATACTTTTTCGAGACTGTAAGAAGAGAGAGGGCATTTGGAACTAGGGATGGATGACATGTGATAACGTAACCTAATTTGGAAAGATAATAACAAAACTTACGATGTAGAGCAAAATGGGTTGTTCTTTAATTGTGCAGCAGCATGCCAACGTTGCCAGGAACAAGATGAGTAGACCAGTACCGACAAGGACATATGGGGCAGTTGCTGAGAAGTCTGGAGACAACTCCATGTACTTGTGTAGCTCGACATGAAGCCAGACTCCAAGAACTAGGAGAAGAATCCCGGACAACTGTAAATCATCAGGGGGTAACTTTTTAATTCAATTCCGGAATTTATGAAGCTATTGCTCAATTCAAAATTTACGGAAGTAACCAACCAACCTGACACTGAGCATTTCGACACAAAAAACCCATTAGGAACCAAATAGAACAGTGGAATGATTTAAATTCAATGCTTTCTTATCTAAATTTTCTGAGAATCTCTGATTATATAGTTGTAACAGTGTGCATGCTTTTCAACATTTTTATTCAGAGCAGAAAAGGGGGATTTCCATAAATTACCTTTCACTTCCCAATTCTTTCTAGTACATTTTTAGACATAGTACGATATAAGCCCAAGAGTTAGACTCAAATAGACAGAACACTAGAGCTATTAAGAATGAGATCGTATTGCATACAAATAATCTCTTTTATATCACTTTTCTACGGGCTCTGGGAGTATAGATGTTGAAGGCAGTTTCAAAAATGTCAGAATAACCTATATGCTATTACTTCAAACCTAAGTACATCTTAAGTCCCTAAGTGTGCATAAGAAATTCAAAACTTATATGAACGGCAACACTACCCAGCTAGGTTATTTTAACCCACTAACCATGCTTTCTAATTCATCCTGGACTTAAAATTTAGCCTTTGGCCTGCTTTCCCCTCTCAACCCTTTCTTTACATTTTAAATGCCCCCCTGGAGACGAGTTAAGAAAGCCTAAGGCTGTTCAGAATCCCCGTGGATTTTAAAGTAGACATCCATCATGACTCATGTCAACCACATACGCGTCTATGTCATTCATCATAAAAGATTAAAATAGGACATTTGAAACCTTTCTTTATCAAACTCTCTTAATTTTTGGACTAAATATTTGAAATCATTAAAATCGTATGTACGAACTTTGTAGTCTAGTTAAAAACTTAAAACATTCTAGGCTATGTAGAGATGCCGGAGGTGTTGACATGGCCTACAACCTGCATTAATTCTACTTTCACGTCATAATAAAACCGGAACAATACAGCTCTATCCGTAGGGGCAGGGTAATAAATGGCTTTCATGAAATAGCTTGAACAAGATTAAGTCAGGCATCTTCTCTCTCCTTTGTTGTCTGTCATGACCAAGTGGAGAAATTGTGGGGATAAAGTGCTGGAGAAAGTCGACTTTCTCCAAACTCTGGAAAATAGTTGCATGGAACGTAGAACGTATAAATTGACAAAGGAAAGAGTGTGCCATTTATTTCTGTAGATAGTGGTGTGTTAAATTACATGTAAAATTTAAATTACATTTAAATTATGTACATTTTCCCTGGGTTTATATCGGATGTAAATTTAGTTTATAGTATTAACTGCAGTGTGTATGTGTGTGTGTGTGTTTGTTGAATAAACTGATTTAGTCATGAGTAGTTTACAGCTACGGGCTGTATTATATATATCTACTCTACGAGAGTAATAAAATAAAGCTACCAACTCGAAATCCAATTACATAAGGATGTCATTTTTCGTCCTAAATAAAAAATCACTTCCGACAACTCTATCTCATCTCCGGTTCTTGGTTTAGAAATAAGAATAATCTGTTTCCTTCTAGATCTATTTCAGAGGATTCAAATTCAGGAACAATAGCTCACGGTTGTATAGTTGGTTGTGATACACACGTAACAGTGATAAATTGTACGAGGGACTTTTAGAAAGTGGCATCAGAATATAAACCCAGAGATATCAGAACTGCCAAATCTAGGGCGAGGGCATCTATCACCAATGGAATCATTTCTGGGATCAAGAGTTTAAAAGCTTTGAGTAAATAATTGCAGCTTTAGATTTCACTTGGACGGTTACCCAAGGGATCATGGGCTTAATCTTGGTACCGCGGGGTGGGATGATTCATTAAGGATTGGTGGTGGTGGTACAAGGCATGCCATTTGTATGGTTTTATGAGTGTCCCTTATGAATTTAAAATCTTCATAAATTACTCCAACAAAAGCACATGAATAAATTACGTATTGGACTTCCCATCTAAATACCAATCGCTGTTGTATGTATTTCTTGTATTACACGAAACAACTTACCCAAAAGATTATATTGAATATCATCAACAAGGTCTTCATGCATGTTAAAGCCGCAACCGTCTGCAGGGTCCTCATTTTGCACTGTAATTAACAATCCATCCAAGGTAACAATAAAAATTAGGTAAAAAGCACTTAGCAGCGAATTGAACCCACTCTGTTATAGTTCCATCGGAAGTCAAACGTCGGATTGGAAGCGACGTTGTTTCCCGGTAAACTGATTACTTATGCAAAGCTGTGGGAAGGAACGCTTACCTAGTCAGCAGGAAGGAAGGTTTCACCGGAATCAAATTCTTGTCAAGTTTACTCTCTCCTCGATACACAACTAAATTCTCAGGCTCATCTCCCTCAAGGTCTCGTATCTGTAAAATGCATGAGGAATTGGATTTCTTATTCAAGGACTGTCATCAATGCCCAAGTTAACTTACCATGTCTATACAGACTACATAGAATAGATTAAAATTTTTGGAATTTCCACTACTCTACCCCTTAGGGCTGGCTGCCTCTTTTATTATTAAATAAAGGTCAGATACCCTTTAGAATTTTCAGAAATCATTCAAATACACAAAGAATACATATTTTGAAATTTACTAATCCTAAATAATTTACAAGTTTCTGTCAAACATCTCGATTCATCCTCAAACTGAATCATTTCAATCATCTACAGCCAACTTCTGCTAAAAACACCCCGCATCAACCAAGTAAAACCCCTCTAGCTCAACAACTAAAAAAGAAATAAAGACTAAATAAATAAAAACACACGATCCACAAACCACAACCTCAGAGTCCAGCAAAGTCCAGAGTAAACTGCCCGTGAAAAGCCTTTAGGAATCTCAACCCTTTCAGATCTTGAAATCACACACCTGGTTTCTCTCGTACAAATCGTTCGATCAAGTACGAAGGATGCAGAACCCCGAAGATCACCAGCGTGACAAGAGCTGGAAAAGTACGGCGTGTAATCTGTAATAAAACAGAGTGTAGTACAGGACCCAGTAGACCGTCGTCTATTTGCTCCTCATTCGATTCTGTTCGGAGGGAAAGCAGATTCCAAACTGACTGATCTTCACTCTCCTGCCTTGTGTGTATAGTAGAGGTGAGAGAGAAAGCGTAGAGAGAAAGCGTAGAGAGAAAGCAGAGAAGCCAGGCCAAGGGCAAGTGGGCCCAAATGCACTTCTGCGCTTTTATCTACTTTCTTCTGAGGCAAAATCTAACATCCCTGCTGGTACCCGGAGTGAATGCCTACATTTCAGGCATCTCTCTGTACTCTCTGGGTACCGGATCAATATTTTTTTCAGGGCCGTCCATGGACTTTTCAAGGGTTTGGAGTGGAGTTGGTAAAAATGTTTTTGGAATCTAATCAGCCTTCAGGGCATGTTTTTGCAAGGAGTTTGTAACAGGGTGGATAGTTGGGGTTTTAAGCTTTGAGTTGGTTGGATATTCATTTTTAGACAATGTAAATGCATGGATGGATGGGTAACTTTATTAAGAAGTTTGATTAATTTTTTAAGGTAGTATGATATCGTAACGTGTAGTGCATTTTTGTTTGTTTCAAAATCTTCAGAAGGATATTTTCATTTTAATGAGGGGTAATGGTAATTTTTGAGGATTGTTATAAGCGACATCAATTACATGATATTTCAGCCTATAATCTTTCCAATCAGAATAATTTCGCATGTAATAATGTATTCGGAATAGGAGTTAGTCTGAGTTGGATTCGGATTAAGCAAATTCAACAAAATGCAGAGGTGTTATTGTTTATATTTGTATATTGAGTATATTCAAGTTGTAAACTGGATATCCATAGAATTACATACTCAAGTCTAACAAGGTAAAGTAGTTGAAGTAAATCTATGCCGTCAAATGTATTGATTTCAAAAAGAATATGAACTAGATTAACTAGAATGAAACAATCGTTTAACAATTCTTGTCCAGAAGCTGTTAACAATCAAATTAGGATTTCATTTTGAACAAAGGTGGATGCGTTGAAAAGTAAAAAGACAAGAAACTGATACATTCATGTACTTGATTTTAAAACACGAAATAAATAATAACTTTTAAGAATCAATAAAAAGGATTAAATCAGATTAGATTCAAACACACAGTCTATATAAATTCCTGCATAGTTGAAACTTATACAAATACTTTATTAATCCTTCCTTCAAGCCAATCTGGAAGTTCATAAATATTTAAACGGTTTCTTTAAGCTTCTCAAATGTTTCCAAACTTTTAAGGGTTTAAAAATCCTTTTTAGAAGTTGTTCCTTCTTCCGCTAATTGGAATGCCTTAATAGTTCCAGATAGTTGCAAGCTTCTGCTATGTAATATAAATTATTCATCCATCGAAATTCCAGGAACACAGTGCATGAATACCTTAGAAATCGAAGGATGTCGCAACTCAAGCTAACATCACTTGCGTAGAGCATAGTGGCTCTTAGTATAATTGTTTTACACTCTTGTTAACCTTGTCTTTTTTGATCCAAATTTCAAAGGTTCACAAGGCATACTAGCCAAACAGATCATTACGAAGTCTCCGTTACTCGAAAGATATACAACCGAATTTAGTCCTTCCATGTGGACACACCCATTTCAATCAAAAATAGCCAAAGCTAAAAAAAGCTTTGAAACTCAAATTATACACTACCGAAAAGGCCTTCTTGTATTAAAATCACGGTCCACAAATTTGCTTGTGTCTAAATATACACTATCGCATACAAATACATGCAACAGGAATTTTTAATTGGACGGAAGGATGCCGAAGTAAAGGTTTTAACCTCACGACCCTTATCATGGAATCTCATGCCTAAATTCACATAGTTCTATAAACAAATCCTCAATGTAAAGTTCATAACATCGTCTGTGAATTTCTGAATCGAAGGATAAGATTAGTCCTTAGATCAAATGTATTAAATACGAATCCCCAATCTGAATGCCTTGCATGTAAACTATTTGACAAGATAGAATCTCTCGTCAGTTATCATCTAGAGTTAGTAATGAAGAGAGTATAAAAACTAATCTTATGTCAACTTACCCCATTTTCTAATAAAATAAATTATTGATAAAGCCTAAATTGACTTGAACAGCTCTTCCAAAATAGCTAACGACGGTGTGTGAGAATAGTATTCGAATTTGCAGTCTTGCTGCTCATGAGAAAAAGCTCAATCGTTATTACAAGGGAAATGTGACATTTAGAGTGAAAGCTGATTAAAATGTATATGTTGGTTCTGGGATTCAATGAGGCTAAATTCTGCGCTCTTATTAACATTTATAACCGGGGAGTTTGAAAATTGCGGTTAATACACAAGACCAAGCTTTTAATAAATATTTTCATAACTCTTCATAAATATTTAACGTTTCTGAATTTAAACGAAGTAAATATTTTCATGAATATTTGGACAATTTGATTTATTTTAATCATTGTCAGCTTGGGACAGTGGGACAGTGGGACGTTTGATAATTTAGAATCGTAGTTAATTAAGCTTAATGTCCAAAGGGAGTTAAGAGTTTGTTTACTGTGTACTCCTCTTCTTACACCTTAAAAAATGAAAATGTAGTTAAAGAGTCGATTCGAGTATCTAGATTTTCAACTTGTATGTAAGGGTCTGTGCATTGACAATAGAAATTCTGATAGCGTCTACTGGCCACTGTTTAGATTTCAGAAAGTACAAATTAACTTTTCTTCAATTGCATTAACCGTCTACAAACATGACAGAAAAAGAGTCCAGTGGTGGTGGGGGTTCTGGCAGCGTTGGTAGTGCTGGAGCGATGCTGTATGTAGATTCAATCAAAGCTATGGCTGAATCTATGGGAGTAGGTAACTTGGAAGATGAAGCAGCTAAAGAACTAGCCGAGGATGTGTCATACAGACTTAAATTAATTGTTCAAGACGCTAGTAAGTTTATGGAACAGGCGAGAAGGGTGAAGCTTACAACAGAGGATATTGATAATTCCTTGAAGATCAAGAACATTGAGGTATGTCAGTTTTTCTTCATTAAATTGAATTAATTAATATTTCAATTTTTGCTAAGACTGATTTTTTAGCATACATTTAAATAGTATTAGGATGTTTACATTTATTTATTTATTGTTTAGCCACTTTATGGTATGCAAGCCAGAGACTCAATGCCCTTCCGATTTGCATCTGGAGGGGGGCGAGAGCTCCATTTTATTGAAGAAAAGGAAGCCGACATTCAAGAAGTTGTTGGAACGACGATGCCTAAAGTGCCGAATGATGTTACATTAAGGTGTCATTGGTTAGCTATCGAGGGTGTTCAACCAGCAATCCCGGAAAATCCCCCACCGCAATCGAAGGACTTGCAGAGAAATGACAGTGTAGACCCTGCTAGCAAATTAGGTAAAGGGTCTAGGGGTAATGGGTCTGGAACTTTTGCACCCAATGTAGGAAAACCCATTAGGTTCAAGAGCAGTGAACAAGTGTTTGTGAAGCAGCTGGCTACTCATGAATTGTCCGTAGAACAGCAGCTGTATTACAAAGAAATAACAGAAGCTTGCGTTGGATCAGATGAAACAAGACGAACAGTACGAAAAGAAAATCAATCCATTCTTTGCAATCAACTGTTAAATGAAATAATAATATAAGTTATTCTCTGTATGTCTTTGTTTTGCAGGAAGCGCTGCAGAGTTTGACTAACGATCCTGGTCTGTACGAAATGCTGCCTCGATTGTGTACTTTCATTGCCGAAGGAGTCCGTGTCAATGTTGTACAGTGTAATTTGGCATTGTTGATCTACCTAATGCGGATGGTTCGAGCGCTTCTCGACAACCAGACTTTATATTTAGAAAAATACGTACGTTTCTATATTTCTAGATGAAAAGAAAGTTGTCACATTCTTGCATCAACAAACATAATTGGTATTCATGATTTAATGTATTGTAGCTTCACGAAATCATTCCCAGCGTAGCAACTTGCATTGTTAGCAAGCAACTCTGTGGCCGTCCAGAACACGACAACCATTGGGCTCTTCGAGATTTCGCTTCTCGCTTGATGGCCCAGATATGTAAAAACTACACAACATCAACCAACAACGTTCAAACTAGGATGACAAGGTTATTCAGTAGCGCTTTGACGGGGGAGAAAGCACCCCTATCGTCGGTGTATGGATCTGTTGCTGGGCTTTCAGAATTGGGTAATGAAGTTATCAAAGCCTTTATAATTCCAAAACTGAAAGAAGTTGGGGCCCGTTTGGAGCTCTGTCTTGAAGGAGTGGGTCAAACCCAAGCGGATAAGCTGTCCTGCCAGAAGATTAAATTAGTGATTGGAGTAAGATTTCAAAAAAGGACAATGATTTATATAAATTGAGTGCCATAGTTAATTTTTTTTTGTGTATTTAGAAATATGTAGCCCCTGTTTTAAAAGCGTGTCGGTCACCTCCTGATATCATAGATGAGTACAAAGCTGAATTTGGCTATTTGGCACAAACTCTTTATGTCAATGTAACAAATGCACGGAACCAGGAAAACAGGGCTATCATGCCTACCACACCAACAACCCCACGTCCTCCAGGTCAAGGTCCAGGCGGTGGATTGGGACCAGGACAAATAAGGCAGCCACAAATTCAACAAGGTATTATTAGACAAGGTATACCTACCACACCTACAACACCCGGTGGAGGACAGAAATTTGTAATCTTGTCTAGCCCTTCTCAGGTAATTAGTGATTTTCCATTTTGAGTAAAAGTGGAGCAAGTTTGAATTATGAACTGTCCGCTAAAGGTATCGTTGTGTGCACTATATTGCAGCAACAAGGTCAGAATGTCAGGGTGGTTTCTAATACTCCTTCCCACGGTGTGGTCCAATCCGTTCAACAACCTCAACCTCAGTTGAGTCAAATGACCAAAGTTCTCCTTGTCAATCAGCAGACTGGAGGTCCTCCTGTTATTAATTTTCAGAATGAGTGACTTAAGGAAACCGTAGTTAGTGATAGCATTCTTGACTCCAACCAGATCGATTTTCAATCCTGCCACACTCTTTTAATTAATTGTAAAGTTGGCTATGTAAATTATAATTTCTTAGGGGTGCAGAAAAGTGTTAGAATATGTAAGTTTTGTGAAGGTAAAAGTAATTTAATATTTTTGTTTTATTTTGTTTCAACTAGTGGAGTACTTACATTTGTACTGAATCGACAACAGGTTTAAAAATACCTGGCTTTTCCCTGAACATAATTTGTAATCTGTTGTAACGACCTATTAACTGCTTTTTTGTAAAACGTATGAGCTAATAAGAACAACTGAAATTACTCGTCTGAGTATTTATGCATTTATTATTATCAACGCATGATTAATAAATAGTAAATCAATCGGCTGTGGTACAGAATTCTACAGATTCAATATAAGATATGTAGGGAAGTTTCATTACTGAAATCCTTCACAGACTACAGAACTCCGGGTGCATAGAATATAATTTAATTTGCATGCAACGAATGTATTACATTCTTTGGTATTCAAATTCTAAAAGCAAATCCCAATATTCGAGAGACGATAAGAAAATTCATTCTTGTGTGGGACTCGGTTGTTCTTTCTTGGCCAGAAATTGAAAACTAAAAGTGAAGCTGATTCTTAACGATGTCACATCATCATAGCATTGGAAAGGTGTGTTGGAAATTCAATAATTTTATAATTTTGTCACTAATGTAATTATCTAAAACTGTTACACTCCTCGTTTATGACGTTTATACAGTTTGTAAACTAAAAAAAATTACTTCTAGAATCTTAAAAGCCTAGAAGAAGTTTATGGGAAATTGCAGCGAAAATGCAAAAACGAAGATGGAGAAAATACGACACTCCGACAGGAACTATTCGGATCTGATGTCACTGTATCATCCTCTTCGACTGAAGATGATGAATCTACTTCGTCTTCTATTTCCACAGTAGACAATTACCCGGCTACACCAAAGAAGATGAGCTTACGAAAAAAGCCTCCCGTCAATTACAAGGAGAAGGAAAGTGACCACTTTTTCCAAAATAGTTTTACCAATAGCCTCGATGAAAAAAGAATTCACCGTGGCAAGGGAAAATTATTTGGTATTTCTAATTCTCAATCTAAAGACAACAACGCCTTGCCCTTCAAACTACGTAATACAAAGGGAGGACCTCACACTATTAGCAACGGTTGGAGTGAACAAGGTAGAAATTTAACATGGCCCGAATACTGGGACTTTTTTCTTCAGAAATCTTCAAATAGGCAACAAGTTGCTCCGGTTAATTTATTCAAACACGTAATGCATCCATTTGTTTTGAATTTTATTCATCTTAATCCTTACCTTGTAGTCTGAATTAAATTTAAAAGTTTATTAACGGTGTTATATTATATTATTAATATAATATCATAGGCCCCCTTCGCTGACATTTGGAAGAAGTTTGCAACGATCGGTCTTATCATTGAAGTTCCTAATCCTTATGCAAAACTGAGTAACCAAGAAGCATTTTGGATTGCCAGGATTAAAGAGTTTGCAGGTGAGAATTTGATTTCCCATTTTGTGCTATGGATCTTCTCAAAAAACTTTTGATAGGTTACAGAGCGTTGATAGAGTATGAAAGCTTTGAAAATTCTACAAAAGAGCTTGCCTGGATACCATTTTGCAGTGATGTTCCCCAACAATTGGGATTTTCAGATACGTCTAACAAGTTGCTTCGACCTTCTCCAGGTACTTCTAACAATAATATCCAACTTAATCAACTTAATGTATGGAACAAGAATTTTTAATAGGGATTTGGATTGCTTGTGTAGATGTTGTCAAATGTTACCCTAATTTTCTGGATGCTGCGAGAACAACTCTAATGAAGGAAGGAAAGCGTCAAAGTCTGATTACACTTCAGGATAATCATTCAAAATTAGTCGCTAAAAAAATAGAAGCCTTGCAAATGTAAGTATTCTTGTCTTATTTGAAAGTTTCAGTTGGTATCTTATTTTTATTATTAATATAATCTAGATATAAGCTCGGAACCAAACTAGATGTTATTGATGTAAATTCGCTTGAGAGAAATCAAATTGCAACAGTGACTGGAATCATTGGTGATCGAATTCATGTGACATACGGCGTACCAAAGAAGACAGCAGAATATGATTTGGGTATTGTTTGATTAACACCGAAGGTCTTTGCGAATTATAAGCTGCTAATCCTGATAATTAAAATCTTAGGCCACTTCGTAAACGTTAAATCGGAATATGTCAATTGCCTTGGATGGAGTGATCTTATTGGTCAGGATTTATACGCTAATGAGGAAGACATTGAATTGACAGTTAGTGTAATATCTAGTTCTAAGCAATTGACTGCATCGACGAAGACGAAAAATTTACCTCTTCTCAGCTCTCAAGATTTTTTGGAAGTAGGCATGGCTATAGAAGTCCGACATCCTAAGTTTCCTTTTGAAATTGCTCCAGCAGTTATTTCAAAAGTTCTCAAGTTTGGCTATTTCATAGCCCAAATCGATACGACAAAAGTGAAAAATGCCTGCAAAATGTGTTTTCATTTTACATCTCCGTATATTTTTCAATGTGGGTTTGCTCATTCAAATGAAATAGATTTCATAGAAACCGAAGTGGAAAGTAGTAGTGTTTCACTAACTTGGGAGACTTATTACAAGCAATCACATCACGTAGCACTTGATTCGTCTTTGCTGTTAAATGTAAGGCTTACAGATGACTTGATATGACAAGAGTTAGATAATAATGATTCAAACGCAAGTGATTTTAGTGTTTTAAATTGATTTTTTGCAGCGAAGCCGAAGTCCTCATTTTTTTGAAGAAGGAATGAAAATGGAAGCAGTGGATTTGTGTACACCTAATACCATACGACCAGCGACTGTAGTCAAAGTTGCTGGCCACTTAATGCGACTGCATTTCGATGGCCAGCCCAAGTATCTACGTGATAGTTATCAATGGGTTGACGTTGAAAGTAAGGACATTTACCCCTTAGGATGGGCTGAAATGGTAGGCCATAATTTTACAGGTTATCCAGAAGCAGCAGCAATGGAAATCGAACCTCCAGGTCCAAAAATAATTTCCGTTAGAACTATTGACAGTTATCCGATTAAACTTTATTCTGAATCAGAAGTCAGACCAATAAGGGACGAGGAACTACTTGAAGGAATTGTACTTTCTGAAATTCTTGACTACGAGATGGACAATCAGGAACATCAGCATCCTCTCGATCTTACAAGAAAGCTTCGATTAATTAAAACTGGTGGGATTCTAGATAATTAGTAGATACAGTTGGTATTAATTGTTGATTAGTTATACTTTGGGATGTCTTAAACTTCATATCACATTTCAATATTTGTTAGAAAATAAATTCGGTTAAAAAGGGTTAGAGTTTTTACATTGCTTTGAAACAGAATATAATATGCATGCTCCTTCAATATATTTTTATGGTAAAATCAGTACATAAATGGATTCATCTGTAGAATAGATTCGTTGCTAAATAATACATGCGCTTGGTTCTTACCTATAGTCAGACATTAACAAGCAACTTAAAAGTTCATATATTATAAGGATGCAGTTCAGATAATCCGCTTATTTTATAAAAGTTCCGAGAAAAAATCTTCCACCGATATATAGTTAGAAGAAAGCCTCTTCAAAAATGCTTCCGATTTATTCTCTGCCTCTGTATTGAACAGGCGATGAAAAACTTGATGGCTACAGGAATCATGCATGTACCAAGCATCTTCTTTGGAACAACGGCAATCATGCTGGACAAATGCGAGACTTGGTCGAAGTTTTCGCATCTCATACCTATCAAACCGATCGATGCAATTACCACCAACGATCTCTAGATGAACTAGTTCAGGTAGTTTTTGAACTAGCACAGTTAGCTTCAAATTGAAAACCTACGAGTTTAGAAATAAAAAATAACACCTTAGTTAGTATTTTTCCTATCACAGAGAACTTTCGCGTCGAGCTAGATTTATAATATTAAATCCGTGTGTGAATATTTATATTTGATTACCCAGATTAACTTGGCCACCTTTAAATTTGGAATCGGGTGTATGTTCAAGCTCCAGTCCATGAATTCTAATTGACCTAGTTCATCTCCCTTCCAAATTCTAAGCCAATCTGATGGATTAAGATCAAGAGTTTCCAAACCTAAATTTAAGAACCGAGTTTAGTAACACAGCTTTTTCAACGTTAAATAATATACAAATATAGACGAAAAGTGCGTTACACAAGCAGGTGGTTCCATCGACTGCAGATAATAAATCAGAAGAATTTGAAGCAGTTTCCTTGCAATAATCTACTACTGAAATCTCCGTCAGTCGGGTCCCAATACTCCGAACAATGTCTCCAACTTTAAAAGTTCCAGGGAGGAAGTTATCTAAGGCATTATTACACAGATTCTTCAGCCTAATAGTTTGCAGTGATGGAAATTTCTCAGCAATCCTATTGCAGAAATCGATGAAATTTTCCATAACTGAGTAGTTCCCAGTGACATCCACCAATGGAGGAAACCTTATGACCAATCGGGTGACTTTGGGATGAGGCTCATCAGTCCTCCAATAGTAATGGCCATCAGGTAGTTCTTCGAATGTCCAAACCCAGTCCCAATAGGTGACCTGAAGCTCTTCCAACATTGGAAGTTGACCAACTGTTATCGAGGGGAAGGAAAGTTGGGAGTTTCCAGAGTTAAGAATCTTTAGCTTGGGCATCACAGGGAAATTGACTGGAGAGAGTGCAGATTCGTTAGGGGTAAAAAAATTTAAAATCTCTAGGGACTCTGCTGCACGTTGCAATATTCGGTCAACTCCTCCAGGTATGAACTTGAGTTCAAGGATTTTGAGATTCAACTGTGGAATTCGACTAATAATATGAGTAATTTCAGGCGTAATAAAAGGCAGCGTTAGGGATTCCAACCTCTCGAGTTTCCAGAGCTTAGGGAAGCTATTTAAATCCGACCAAAATCCAGAGTCTTCTAAAGCGATGCTAAGATGTTTAAGGCTTGGAGAGTATTTGATAATCTGCATCCATAAGTCCGACATCCCCTTACTTGAAACTGGGTCTTCGTTGCTTATATACTTGACGGTTAGACTTTTCAAGAAAGGATACTCGATGTGTTTCAAAGTTTCAGGTACAAGAAAAACAGTGAGCAGTTGGTCAGCATTGACCTCTGCTTGATGTATAGACCGGACTTCTACATTCACACTCATCTTCACGAGTTTCCTGCTCTGGGAGAGTAGAATATCTTGGAAAGTGTCGAAACTTTTTTGGGACAGGGTCAAATCGTAGTGTACTGCGAGGTCCTTAGCTCCCACAGTTCCAATGTATTGAGACACGGCACCATTCCAGCAGACAATGTCAAAACTAAATCCGAGGAACCTTTGGGACGGTGACATTTGATTCAGTTCTCGGGATGATGTGAAAAAGCTTTTGACTTTTGAGTTCGAGTCCAAATGAATAACAGTTCTTCCTCGAAGAGTATGAAATGCCTTGGCTGCCCATTCCTGTGTTACGAAACGGCAATTTTTAACGTCTCGAACTTCCAAGAAGTTGAACAGGATTTGAAGAACCTACAATATTCACGGGATATAAAATTAATTGTTTTCCCTATATTACAATTACAAACTAGTTTTATTGGAATGGAAAGTATTCATAGAATTTTTTATGCTGGACAAAATAAGTGGAGGATATCCATACTAAATAGCGGTCAGACTTGACCTACCGGATCCATAAGCAATGGATGGGTTGTTTCTGCATTGTGGGTCACCAAGTTAGACATCTTTCTTCGATCCAGGTTAAGGACCATCAAAATTATAGACTAGTATTTCAAATGGATTAAAAGCTTTAATCCGAATATTCGGAATAGTTATAATCAGAAAGGGAAAATCCGAATTGCGTAGTCCAATGTTTTTCAGCTTGTTTTTGTATATGAGAATATTAGATTCAAGATTGAAGTGCAACCTTTGCCGGGCTTGGGTTTTATAAACATTGCCTTCTATGACGTCTTTGAAGACAGGCCTATTTGGACTAGAATGACTAGATCGATAATATTTTTCATGTTTAGAAAGATGTCCCTCCAACGATCATAATTTTGATAAGGATCGTTTTACAAATTCCAAGATTTTTAATTGTTTTACAATTAATGATAATAAGAATTATAACAGGTAGTTTATGTAATCTGAAGAATGTATTATATTGGAAAATAAGCTTAACTCTCTTGAGCTTGAATTAAGCTTTGTCCCCTTGAGCGCAGATGATGAAGTAGGTTATGAGGGTACTGATAATCTGTAAAATTCCAAAAGACACATTCCATTGAGTCAATTAGAATGACGAAGTACGGGTCTGATAGGAATGTGTATGTTTTAGCATTAATTAGGGCTTACATTAAAAATGGCAGGGTAGTCAATTATGAAGATATTTCCACTTATTCCAATGTAATGATGCTTGACTTCATTGAGAAGAAGCGCCAGATTGTTTGGAGACATTGTGTCACTTACTTCTTTAAGAGATAGCCATTCATGCATTTCTTCTACCTTGAATTTAAGTTTAATTTTAAATAACTGTCCCAGTGCTTTTGAGACCCAAATATGCTCAACCAACCTGTTTACAGATATCCCCCGAGATGAACAATACGGAAATCCCTATCGCAAACAAAGTCCCAGCCCTCGCGCGTCGCAACCAATCCGTCGCGATAAAGACGGCATTTAGATGCGTTGAAAAGTAAATGATATCATCAACCAGAAAAGCCAGCATCACGAAACCCATGGCATCATTTATAATCAAAGATAATTCCCTTAAGGCAAAGTAGCTGTCTGCAATTTTGCTGATTGCAGTACTAGATTTGTAAAAGATTTGGTGGGGCTGAGAAATCTTCGAGATTTCAAATCGAACCAAACTCGCCAAGCCTCGTGCAGGGACCCACAAGGTCAAGCAACTCATGAGGACAAGAACGTCAGAATAACATGCAAATATATTCCGGAAGTAACTCCCTACAAATGTTACTAGGGCGAGGGTTGAGTCCGCTGTCGAGATGTCTTGGGGATCCGGGGCGATTGTGTAATTATTGTGACTGGTGATGAAGAAATTGTACCTTGCTGTTTGGACATATCGTCGATAAAACCAGGTGGGACTTTTCCAGTCTGATGGGTTGGCCACGACACCGTACCCAAATACTTGGCAGGTAGTACTCACCAAAACGTAGAATATGCAGATCAAGGCTACGTAAAATTTAGATTGGATCTACACATAATAATCATCTTGAAGTAATTTGTTTGTGTAAAAGTAATATGCTTCTGTTTGTTAAAAATGTCAAACCTTGGTGGAGTTGATAGGCAAGTGAGGGGTCTGATTTAGGTATTTTAATATAGCATAGAACTTTTCCTTGTCCTTCCAAAGGACAACTGAGAGAAGTACGTGGTAGAAAAAGCCCCAAATCCTTTGGAAACATTTGAAGTATTCCGTAGGATGGTTATCCAACTTTTCGTATGGGAAACTCCTGATTTCCGAAAAATATTGATATAATAGCAGCACGTGGCTTATTCCACAGAGAACCTATTAGATGAAAAACAAGCTCTTTAAGATAGGAAATGACGGCACGAGATAAAAAAGGACTTTAAGCTCCACTTCCAATTACCTGCTGGATTTTATTCAAGTGAAGAACCCAACTCCCTTCTCCATTCTTTTTGATTCTAAATGGTATGACCAAATGGTAATAGCCAATGTCTATGGAAACTTTTAGAAAGTTGCTGTATGAATTTGAGGGGAGTATCTTTTTGTTTAAAATACGATACATATCCAGTCTTGGAATTTAAAAAAACAAATTATATTTTAGATTCCAAATAAGTTTTGCTCTAGTTTTTGGAAAAGGTAGTTTTAGATTTTGAAAACACAAGTTTTGTTTCGCCAGCCTGTAGAGCTGTAGGGTGTAGCAAAGTAACAATTATATTGCATGAAAAATGATATTTAGGAAAGTCATTGTTCACTTAATAAGGAGCATCTTGAAGAATTCTCAAGCATTTTACTACTCGATTTAGCTACACTTTTTTTAAAGTAAACAAGGAAGTCAAAGCTTTTGGAAGGAAATTGTACTTTCTTTGTTTGTTTTTCAATGAATTTTTTTAAAGAGTTATGCATTCATGCTTTTTCTTCTTAATGGTTAAGAGACTTGTTTTTTTAGACTTTTGGACTCGTAATTGACGATCTGGGGCTAATGCAATATAAATAAGCTAAGTCCAGTGAGAAAAAATTTTGTTCTAACTATTCCTCTCATCGTTACAAAATGTGAAGACTTTTGAAACAGTACTACCAACGAACCTTGGTTTAATATATTCTAGGTTTTAATGGATTTGTAGAATAATTTTTTTTATTGTTTACTTTGTCCTTGAAGCTATAGATTTATTTCAAGCCTCTCCGGAATGGCTTCGGAAATGTCGATTCGGATGATTAAGTGATCAAGTACTAAGCATCAGTACATGATATGTCACCGATCTTGAACTCAACCCTGAAATGAACTTGGATAATTCTTAGGAAAAAAACAGCACTCGTTTTCTTTTATTTTCCAAATACAAATAATAATTACAATATAGCAGTTCTGAATGTTTTTGATTTACAAAAACGTAGATTAGTCGTGCTCACCTTGAGAGCAGATGATAAAGTAAGTCAATAGTGTACCAATAATCTACCAAAATTAGAAATCAAGTTATATCTTTTTTTTCAATGAATTATGAAATACTAATTAATTATATTATAATAATCAACTGACATTAAAAATCGAGGAATAATCGACCATGAATATATTCCCACTTATCCCGATGTAACGATTCTTAACTTCATGCAGAAGAAGAGCGAACCGATTCTGGCTCAGCTTTTCGCAAACTTCTGCCAACGATAGCCACTCTCGCATATATCCCACCTGAATTCAAGTTAAAAAGTATTAGAAAACTAGTTAAATATTAACTGCAATAAAATACTTAATTGTATGAACCCAACCTGTTTCCCAATATCCCCCGAGAAGTAAAACACTGCAATACTGTTCGCAAACAAAGTCCCAGCTCTCCACCGCTTCAGCCAATCTGGGGCAACTAGCAGAGCATTTAAATGTGTTGAGAAATAAATAATACACTCCACCATATAAGCCAATACCACAATGCTCATCGCATCATTGATGACATGAGACAACTGCTTCAGAGCGTAGTAACTATCTACAACCCTAGTAATTATAAAAGGTTTCGAAAACGGTCCCTGCTGCTGTGAAACCTTTATAATCTCTGATCTTATCAAATTGGACATCCCTCTTGCAGGGACCCACAGAGTTAAACAAGCCATCAAGACCAGTCCGTCTGAATAATATGCAAACAGATTTCGGAAGTAGTAGCCTGTGAATGTTACCACTGCAAGTCCAGTGTCAATTGTCGAGACGGCTTGTAGGCCTGGGGCAATCGTGTAATTACTTTCGTTCGAGAGGAAAAAGTTGAATCGTGCAATTTGGACGTATCGTCGATAGAACCAAGTCAAGTTTTTAAAATCCGATGGCCCTCGAATGACCCCGTGGCCGAATATGTGACATGCTATGCTGACCACGATGTAGAATAGGCAGATGGAGGTGACAGCGAGCTTGGATTGGACCTATTGATGATTACAATTATTTTGTACCTGTTTGAAAATACAATTTCTCGGTTATTTTATAGTTTAGAATATTTAAAATTTGTTTTAAACCTTGATGGAACTTTTTGGGAGATTGGAATGACTTAGGTACTGGAGTATCAAGTGGAACTTTTCTTTGGCCTTCCAAAGGGTCTTGACCAATATTAGGTGATAGAAGAAGGACCATATTCTCTGGAACCATCGGAAATATTCTGACGCTCCTGTATTCAGTTTGTGAAGTGGGAACCTCCTGATTTCCGTGAAGTATTGGAACAATATTAGTACGTGGCTTATGCTACAAAGAATCTTTGATGTCGAATGAATTAAAACAAATTGCATGGGTGATTAGTATTTTTTAAATTGATTTGAAAACCTGGTACTATTCTGTACCTGCTGAATAATGTTTTTATGAAGATCCCAGCCTCCGTCGGAATTTCTTTTGAATCGGAATGGAATCAAAAGTTGGTAGTAGCCAATATCACAAGAGATTTTAAAGAAGTTACAACACGAACTATTTTGAGGTATATCATCTGTCTCATTTTGGTCGTTGGGCTCTGAAAGACCTGTCCCATAGGATTTTGAAAGATAATTCTTGTAAATAAAAATTGGGGGATCCTTACTGACCTCAGTTCCAACGGGGATTTTCATGTTTCTATTGTTTCCTGCTTTATGTGAGTGAAGTTTTTTGGAAAATCTCAGAATAATATGTAATAAAGAATATAGTTAAAATGATTTAACTATATTTCATGATTTTTTTTCTTTGGTGTGCTATATACATAATTGACTCAGCTACTACTAACGATATTTTTAAATAAAACATTGGGAAGTTATTCAATTTTATGCCTGGCAAGAGTTTAAAGAAAAGTGGAACTATTTTTGGACCTCTTCGACTTGTCTTTGACACTCCAATAACCCCAATCTTGTGAATTTCAAGCCCAACTCTCCAGTTTATAGGTCTTATCTGCATTATACCCTTGGCAGTAATTGCCCATCTCATTACATTTATAAACTCTACACGTAGTTGCATTAAGAATAAGCGGAACAAAAAACAGAGTTACTTTGTCATCTTACTATAGTGGCATTTGTATTGTCAGTTATGGGCACTCAGCACCAAAACCAAAAAGCTTTTGTGCACTCTAATCGATAAGTAAAGTGTGGCTTATATAACACGACATAAATTCAATAGCAAGTCTCTATAATATTCTAATTAAATATTTACCAACATACATTGTTCACGTGCTTTTACAATGTAAACAAACCTTTGGACTTTTAAATTCAAAAGGAATCAAGAAACCCAACCATTGAAAATTCAATCCAGTCTCTTCGAGGAAAACAATAATAAAATACAAAGACTGGTTGAATTTAATTTTCCCATTATTCATCAGGGGTTTATGGATTCCAACGGGTCAAATATGCATGCAGATGACAGGTTGTAAGTTGTAATGTAACTCAAAACTCTAAACTGGCAACAAAAAATAATACGCTTAAATTCGTGTGCAACTAGATTGGCAATCATTACAAGCAAACCTGTGATGAATGCCTAATTGCTTTTAATAATTCATTACCCGAAAGTATTGGCAATCCCAGGTTTCATGATATTTCAACAGGTACTGTGCTCGTTCATTTTTAAGTATTATATAATTTCCAGTCGCAACTCAGGCCAGTTTAGCTTTGTCGTTTTCGATACGTCATTGGCTACAATTTACCTCCATTAAACTCATCTTAAAATCGATAAAATAAGCTCCCAGAATGGTATCTGCTATTATACAGGTGCTTAACAAAATCCACTGACAAAATTAACAAGGTATAAATTTCAAATGAAGCTTGAAAATACAAAATATCTATTAAATACCACTTCTCTCTCTCAAAAAATAAATGCAAATAGTTTTAATACCTCTAAAATCCATAAATTAACCCGAGACTGTCCCTTCTTCTTTATGACGGGAGTTGACACCGGATCTCTTAAATAAAGCTGTGGATTTGCAATTCACAAATATTAGAGTTTGAAATACGGA
>JAQFYM010002675.1:0-22225 GCA_034694785.1 Agrenia bidenticulata
ATAGAAGATGTGTGCCAAGTTTCATGAAGATTGGTTGACCCGTTCGAGCGTAATCGTGCGGACGGACAGACGGACGGCCGGACGGACAGACGGACGGCCAGACAGACAGACGGACGGACACAAGAGCATTCGCATAAAGTATCTGTCGATACTTAATAAGTACAATGAAATTCTCTATTGAAATTCAAATTTTAATACCCAGACATTAAAGTGTAGCTGGAATTGAAAATAAAATACTTCTTGCAATTGCAATAAAGACACAAATGAGCAACGGAAATCCTGTAAGTTTCTGGAATTCGTCAATTCAAATGAAAACATATACACAAATGGTTTACTGTGAGCCCTTATGTTCCATTCAAAGTCTACATGTTCAGTTCAGGTAAGAGGCTGAACCATTAGGAACGAAATACTCCATATTTCTAATAATAACTTTAGTGTTGACAATGTCAATACAAAATTGAATAGCCGTTTTGAATCTCGAAGCTCTAAAAAATAGGAGACCATCTGTTCCATAAATTTATTGTGTACTTTACAGAAATGAATAAAAAAATATTCAGGAGAGAAGAAGTAGCCGTACACACCAGAGTCGTGGTCTCGCATCTCATCCCAAGCTTAAAGGAATTTCAATTATCCCCGTATTTTAGGTTGGACTTTTCCAAGCAATTTGCATACTCACGTAGCCTCATCCTTAGAACAAGACGAGGAGGCAGGAATTATTAATAAATGGGACCATGAAATGAGACATGAAATGCAAATATCTATGTGTTCGACACAAATGTTCAGCCTCCGTACACCATACACGCATGTAATCTTTTAAATATGCTACAAAGTAATTCAAATTATTAATCCCTTGAAAATTTACACGGAAACTGGCTTAAGAGCTAAATTGAAGATGAGCACTGATACGAGTTGCTCTATTCTTCTTCTACTTTTACACACCTTGTGAGCACATGTAGACGCAACATTTTTGCACATTTCTGCACTGCAGTTAATAACAGGAACATTGCAGTAATTGAATTAGGCATCATCCCCATCAAAAACATTTTATTACGGCGTTGACCAAGAAAACTGGTGTACTTTTCTAACAGCTCTTAAAATACAACGTAAAGGTAGAGCAAGCAAAGGAGGAAGGTTCACAGTTTCCAAAAATTACTCAACTACCTTTTCCACAAATATTTTAAAGCTATACAAGCCCAACCAAGTATGGCAAAGGTGATGGCTGTACCTCAAATGGACGCACCTTTAGGGATCATGAGATGTGTATGCACTTTTGAATGTGTGTATTATTACTCTGTGTGCATCATGTGCATTAGATATAGTTCCCTGGATTGTAAGAAGAAAAAAAATGGGATTTCTCGCTCTTGTGGTTTCAAATTACAACTACAGTTTAGCTTAGCATAGCATTATTTAATTTCTGAGGCAAGGGCGAGGTAGGATTAAAAGTATGTGTGTCTGCAGTAGTTTGCTCTATCATTGGGACTGGTGATGCTGTTGCCAGAGAACTGTACTTTTAATCAAATTCCCTCGTGTACAAACTTCCATTGGATCTCGGTTAGAAAAACAACAGGATCATTATTGTTTGTGTGTGTTCTCCTGTCCTCCCGACTAACTAGTGGAAATAAACCGTAGGAGAATTTATGTGGCCGGTAAAGCCACTCAGTGTGACAAACAACTGTGTCGTTCTGATGCTAAAAATTATCCTCCTCCTTCCAACAAGCCAGTATAGTAGTATTTCGAGGTGGCTAACGAGGACTTCCGCAAAAATTACAATCCTATTTCAAAACGCATAGAATGCACAATGCAGTAGTTTTCACAAACGATTACTAAAAAAAACATTTGAATCCATTATTCATATGTAATTTAAGCATTCTCAGATATTGATTACTTTTTGATGCTTGGCTGTAGGAGATTATGTAGGGAGGGCCTTTGGTGGTACGCACAACCTTGACACTTGGTTTCATTCCTTGGTTCGCTACACAGGCTCGAGATTGAGTAGCATTAGCTGTAGCCTTGTTATTAAGACAATAAAGTTGTTAGTTTTTGCATATTGACGACGATTAGAATTAGAAAGAGCATTAAAAACATTGAGCTTTTTTTGTACATCAGAAACGATTATTGTGTACGAGATGATGATGATGATCATCATCACCATCAATCGTAATTTATATGTAAGTAAGGGAAGGCCATTGGGATTTGCTTTGGTTTCAAGGGACCATTAAGAGTAAACCTCTTTAACCCAGAAATTGTAGAGAAAGAACGGTCAAAAATGGCATAGATACTCTCAACTCAACTCTCAACATACTCAAAATCTTCAGACATCCAACAAGATTATTACATTGATTATGAGATCATGGCATATTATTAAAATAACTGAAAAGGCAATTTGTGGACAGCCGTAGTGGTGGTTGATGTTGATACGTACTACCTTATCTAGTTTATAGTGCTGACTGAATAAGTGCTGTTCTTCATGTCTGCCGAGTCAAAAAGGTTCAATGAGCATTTCTCACCTTAACTCATATTAAAATATCTACAAGTACTGCACATTGGAAAATTATACAATACTACTAAATTGGAACTAAACCACAGCAGCAATGGCACCACAGAATGTTTTTTTCTTTCTTTTCAAAGATTTTCTCTAATAACTACAGCAGTAATATAATGCAGTGCATAAAATTAGGAATCTCAGCTCTCTCTCAAAAATTCTAAAGGTCATTCGTTCCCAGTGCACTTAAATAGCCAAAAACGTTGTCAGTCTTTATTATAGTTTTTTAAACTGAACGGTTGTGTGCCCTGACTTAAGTATTATGTTATTATTTTACAAAATCAGTCCCAAAAACAAGCATTTCCATCCAGATGTAAATTCTATGAAATCTAAACCTAATCTAAATACAAAATACTATAAATTTTTTAAATAAATCTTTCTTGTTTCTTTTTCATCGAATAAGCATAAATGATAATTATTATGAAAATGAGTACGGATTATGATTATCGTATAAAGTGCTGACACTGACTTGGGAGGCTTTGAAAGAAACGCCGACGTCGTCAAGGCCTTCTTCACAAATGATTACTTAAGTATGCCTCTCTGCTACTTGTAATAGTTACAATGATATTTATACTCATTATAAACACGCTACGCATGAGATGTACTTATCTAACTCAGGTTAGGACTTTAGCCTTTAGGACCGTACTAAATTAGTAGAGCTGACTTAGCGTTCCTAATAATATTACTCAAGCCAAGCCTCCCCTATGCAACTCACATACAACTATTTGCTACCACGGCTCAGAAATGAAGGCAATTAGGGCTTTGAAAATATTGAATCCATTATACTTCCCCCCTCAGTACTAAAATTTTTTTCTCTCTAAAAGTTGGTGGTAATGGAAATCATAATCATGTAATTACGCTTGTAATTAACTTGGTAATGGCCTGAATGTATAATAAATGAGCAAGTAGGTAAAAATGTGATTTACGGGACCAAGGTTTGGTCCATACTCGACAGCTTTGATGGTTATTAAGGCTTGCTTGTCGCTTGTCTCCTTGTCTTGTGTATTGCTCAATTAAAGGAATCCAGCCTGTCTATAAGAACACGAATACGATTAGTGGAAAACAAACAAAATTACAAATTTATTCATACGTTGAGTTCTTTATGGCTTAAAATGCAAGTTAAATAAACTATTCACCTACTCTTTGCGTATTGTAGAAGTCTGAAATGTTTTCAATGAAAGATTTTACTATGAGAATTTATGTGAGACGAGCGTGTTTTGGGTGATTATAGTAAATTAGTGTGGGGCTAATGATGGGCTTAAATAATCAGATAAGCCTGTACAGATATTTAATTATTCACATTTAAAGACTCTAAATTTAAAATCCTTACACGACTAGGTACTACTAACATCAAATCCTCTAATGACAATAGGAAATCGATTATATTTCAATAATTTATAATTATATTTTGTACTTATATGATCTCTGTTTTAATTTCTCTAGATGAACTCAGTCGGTTTGAAATGATGCAGGAAATTCTAGAACAAAGATGCCAAGATGAAACAATGGAATTGCCGCATGTCGTTTTGCCCAATTGTCATTCAGTAGCACACGTTGAGGGAGTAATAATAACTAATGACTAATCTTGAGTACGATGACGGAATGAATGAAAAACTGATGGAAAGAAGATGAACAATTATCGCTACATACGTCACACAAACGATCTTAAGATAAGCTGAGGATTAGAACAGTGTCAGCCTTCCCCTTCCCTCAAGTCAACAATCAACTCCAAATAGAGAACACAGGGCTTCAATAAAACACCCCCACTATCAAAGAGTAAAGTAGTTTGATAAAGACGAAGCCGTCGAAGAGAATAGAAGCCATAGACGAGACGCTAGAAGACAGAATAAAATATCAACCTGGATAATTATGAGAAGTGCAGAATTTGTCTCAGAATAATCGTGAGGATTACCTCACCAATAACTCGCTACATTAAACACCCCACACCTGACATTGGAATCAAGCCATCAGTCTGCTAACAAATGGGGAGCCGAACGGACGTGGCAGAGTTGCTGTCCCAATGCCGGTGGTCAGAGGAAGGCTCGTACTTGGGAGAAATCGCCAAGTCCTCAGGTTTCCCTTGTCTCGCAAAGGTCAGTCGGGGTCAATACGTTGGCCTCGGTCAACCATCATTTTCAAACCCATCCCTAGTCTCCCATGTTCTTCTCGTGTCGGCGGGGAAGCAGTTAAGCGTCGTGGCTCAATGTGTCAAGTTCAAAAATGCTCGGCAGCGAGTAGTTCCCTACGGCCCTACTCTTGTCATTCCTCAAGACTTTGATGGACATTTTGAAATCTTGAATGAAGATGGCAAGGCCGTCCCTTGTATTGAAACGGTTGAAGCCTTGGCCAGGAGATTCCCAGACTCCTGTCTCGTTCGAGAGAGTTTCAAGGCTTACAAACCGGATGCCAAATCTGTACCTTTGACTAAAGACCCGGATGGGCCTCCTGGGGGACTGCATACGAATTATCGAATATCGGATAAAACTCGAGTGGTCGGACCGGGTGAAATTCTAGTTCTGGTGGGTGAAGTTAGTGTGCCATCCGGAAAGAACAAAGTGACCCGGTACCTTAGGTGTTTTGACTCTAAGGGCCAGACGGTCTTTCTGGCTTCCTCGCAAAAAGGGAAATTCAGCCCGTTAGCCCGGCATGAGAGTATTAGTGGAGTTCACACTACCAAGTAAGTCTCTTCAATCTAATCTTGACATTTATGCATATTTCAGACTTAAGCTCCCCAAACGAGGTAGTCTAAGCATGAGGATCGTGTATGCAAAACATAACATGAATATCTGAATGTTAAACGTCAGGAGAGTGGACAGGGATTCATTCATTCATTCCATGGAATTCATTAGTGATAGAATGTAATGTGTTCAAGCTACAAGGATCCACACCTACTTTTCATTAAATGGCTTGACTAACGGAGGTTTAAACTTTCATGGCTTAATCTTATGCTTAAGTGGGGCAATAAATTACCCCCAAATACGGGCAGAGAGGTCTTATCTAATCTGCAATCTGGGGAGACATGTTACTGCTGCCATTCCGTTTGCCTAAATCAGGAATTTCGACTTTCCTTTCAAGTGATGAAGGGGACAAATTAGCTTGGACATTTGTCAGAGTTTCATTTTCATAACGATATATTTTTTTCTTCTTAGTTAAAAAAAATATTCCGTTCCTTATTCTTAGAATAAGACAAAACCTGCTCGTAAATACTGCCGTGCTTTAATACAATTCCAGTCCAGGAAGACTGCCCTCAATTCCTAGTTTAAACCATTTAAATAAGTAAAAAAAACTTTGCATAATAGCAACAGAGCAGCTTCCCTTTAAATTTTCCTCCTTTCCGGAAAAGAGTGGTTATGGCAAGCAAGTTCATTTAATTAAACTCTTGAATAGGATTTCCTTTCATAGTTTTACAACCAGAGTTAACTTAAAGGTTACCTACTTATTCTTGATAAGTTTCAACTACTGTTTAGTTTGAGCCTGTACCATTCAGGTTTTCAATTCACTTATCCCACAAAAGGATTTTACATTTTCTATTCCTGTGCCCCCGTGTGTCTCGTCGAGTTTTGACTTTTGAGCCTCGATTCGAAAAACTGCCGTTTAGCTCGCATAATAGGAGACTGTTAGTCCCATCCCAATTCACAATCAAAATCAACATCCATGGTATTATTATCTCTATTTCTTGTAATCCTTATTCAATCGACTTCAATGTCCCCCTAGGGATTAGACGAGCTGATATTTAATCATAATCATTTGCATATATGTGCATACACAGAGACGTGACTCTTTTAAACTGTTTATGGAATTGGCATGTGGTACGAGTAGTTAAGATTTCCTTGATGATCATCATCATAGTGGGGTGTCATGTCAGGCTATTTTCCCAATAAAAAAAGCAATCCTATGTTCAGTTGGAATTGCACTCTCTGTGTGTATATTTCAATCAAAACTGCATCAGTACACAATAAATGGATACAAGATAACTATTATTTTTCAAGTCATGACCAAAACTGTGGAGTCCCGGTGGGTAATGTCCCATTAAACTAGACCCCGAGTGGCGAGTGTTAAAATTTTAAACACTCCATAGGCTCTTAGTATGCATTACGAATGTATTAATGCGTGTGAATTCTACGCTTTGTCAATAATTTTTCCCCTCAGGATGATTGGTTTCTTCTCCGTGTTATTCTGAGGCTTAAAGACCTCCGTTTTATTGCCAATTGACCAAGGTGTTGAAATTAATTTTAGAGTTTATAGCTTCAAAGGTTGTTGTATCTCTTGTACTTTTACAATATGTATAGATTTAGTATAAGGATGTTTGGTAAGATCGTTAAAAACTCCTGGTCGGTTACATCTAATAATATTACGTGGGATATGATATAGCAAGGCAAGGTTCAGGGTTCATCGTCTTCCAATGTAATTTTTTTTCTTTCAAAGTTAAAAACTTACCCTTGGCTTTGGCTTGTGGGTATTTGGTTAAAATTTAAATTGGCATTTCCTTGGGATACGGTTGTACTTGGAGAGTAGCCTGAAGCCGTGCTGATAATTAACTCTTGGGGATTTGATTAGAATTTGTAGTCAATTTTGTAGCTTAATTGAGACCCTGCTGTGTAGTAGTGTAGTATTCCACTACCAAACATGCATGACTCGGACATGGAAGAATGGTTTGTCAACTAGAATTTAGAAATAACGTGACATATTATTGAAGGCTCAAACTAGCGGTAAATAATTCATCCTCGCAATTCTAGCTTCACGTTTTGGATTCCCATTGTCCTGTGGGAATTTACTTTTTGTCAGCTTGGGGTTTCTGAACAGCATCTAACATCCCATAGTAAAATGCGTTAAGGAACAGGGCCATATGACTAGCATCTATAACTATGCGTCCATACGGTCAGTGGGAATACGACTTGTTAATAAAAAAAAAAACAAGTTCTGGTGTGTATCCATCGTTTACATAAAAATAGGATCGAATTACATTAGCAAACATAATGCCGAGTTCTTCAGAAGTCTTGAGGCTGAGCCACACCTTGTGTCGTGTGTGTGCATACGTTAGATTTCCGAAGTCCGCTGTCTGTCTCTCTCAGCAAAGAAATTACTTGTTTACAAACACAATCCTCCGACCTCTGCCTGTGATATGATAGTTGGTGTTAACTGTTAAGGGCTTCTTGATGAATTGATGGGATTTTTATTAAAATATGTTTTTTTTTCAGAAATATCCTAAGTAAACGGATGCCATTGATGGTCCGCCTTGTAAATGGGAAACCTCCGGTGATGCCTTCAGCCAAGAGTTCATCGTTCAAATTCGTCCCTGAACTTCGGCTGTACTGTACCCTCCAGGAAGAACTCATATTTGGCATGCCTCTAAGTCAGGTGAGTTGAACCGAAGGCGTTTATTTTATTTCAAATAGTTGTTATCCTATTATTGTAATAATATAAATACCATATTGCACATAGATAGCTTTCGAGAATGTGTGTCCATGTTTCAAAAATATAATCAAATATGGAGGTGGAGGTTTATGGGAAAGAGTGCAGACTGCTGCTCAAGCCATTCAACTTCCTTGGCCTGACATTGCATGAAGTGATATATAAAATATTGTTGGAAAGATTCTCAAGTTCCAGACACGATTGCTTTGTACTCGACTCAGACCACCAATGGTCATTCTCAGGATCCAATAATCAGTTTTATGTATATTGCTATTGCTTACATCGCATAATGTATTTGCATTTTCCTTATTATTACTCCTACCTTGTCTATAGTAGTACCCACGGGTCTCAAACGGCGAATTCGAATTATGTACATTTAAGTCGAGTGGAGTGGTGTGAGTCAAGCCATTTCCATTTGTTACCAAAGTATTTTATTGTCTGAGTGGACAGGTACTGCACGTTATGATCTCCAACTCTGTCTTTAATCCACCACAGTCTACGAGTCCTTTACCTTTACTACTTTACCATGGCCCGATCTTGAGGGTATTCTTCTTTACTCTGTAGAACATTGAACAGAGCTTGTTGGTCCCTCTGCAAACAAGACATAAAAAATATAATCAAATTATACATAATTTCAGGGATTTTTACATACCCATAGCCCGGCTATTTATCCTGGGATGGAATTTATAAAGAAATGACTTGTACTGCAATATTTCTCAAGACGTTAACGATAACGATAACTGCATTTCCCTCAAGAGTTGCGGATCTCGAGTAGATAGGAATTTACAACTTTTACTTCATTTCTATGAGATAAAAAAAGGGCTGTAAATTTTTCTTTTCATATTTCCATTTCATTATGTAAATGTTCATGAGTTGTTACTTTATCGGTCCGTTTATTTCCTCATTGCCAGGGTACAATAAGACGATATTATATAATTTGATACCAGTAAGAAAAATTCCAAAAAATTTCTTTCAGGGCATCGGAGCATAATAGTCCTTAAAATATGGAGTCATTGTAAATCTACTAAAGAATGCTCAAGATATTGAGAGTTTAAAACTCAAACTCTCGAGTCTTAGAGCCTTTTATCTTCAGGTTGAAAATGTATTGAATTTTTAAGTCGTTCTGCATGGATCACTTGACCATACCAACTTTGCATTAGATTACATACAACAACTCAACAAGTCCTCTCGTCACGACGACGACCAACACTGGCTCATCCACCAGTCTTTTTTGCATCCACACAATCACAATGTAAGGAAGTAGACGGGTCGACTGACTCACTAAGGACATGTCTGTTAAAATGTTTAGGATCAGGAATTGAGGATTATGTACTCAGGAACCAAACCACCGAGAAAATTATTTTTCCCTCAGAATTTTCTTGCAATAAAAGGATAAGATTCTCATTTGTATCAAATTATTAAGGAGAAATGAAACTCATAGCGATAAAAACTATACTTACAGAACCTCTAAAAGTCAAAGTCTACAAACTCTTGAAGAATCTACTGCACTGTGAGATAACATAAGAATAGCCGAGGGAAATGGACTCTCTCTTATAAATCTGTTTGTTATTCTCGACTAGGATGAGATGGATTTCTTTAGATATGCCAATTTTAAAATCCATTCACAAAAGTGTCTGTTCTGAGTCTGACATTGTTCCTTGATATAAAATTCAAAGTCAGTCCATGGAGATTATAAAAGTAAAATAAAATTCACACAACGCGGAGCAGAGATAAAAAGAATATCATAATAGCATGTATAAAGCCACGGTTGAATTGGATTATAGCCAAGTCGATTGACAAGCTCTAGACTTGGATATTCTTGCATACTTTGATGAAAAAACGGGAGGCAAATATCCGCAAACAATGTCTGCTTTGGGAACAATGACGATTTTAGAAGAAGAAACTTCTTTAAATCAACATAAGCGCCTGTTAGTATTTGGATTTTAAATCGAGGACACTAACACAGCCCTCGAGTTCCTAAATTACAAAGTTACATGCTCATTTATTCACCTAAAGGTCAATCAATATTATATTCAGAATTTTAATTAAAAAAGATTGAATGGTCAGTTTCTGCAGAGCCTTTACTTGCAACGTAACAGAGCTGTCTGGTGAATTCTTTGAAATTGCATTAGTTGACTCTGGTGGAATCCCTTAGCTAAACTGAATTAAAAAATGTATCTAATTTGAATACTAAAGTCAACAATGCATGCTTAAGGTTTTTACGTTAGTTTTCTATAAAAAGGAATGAATAGAGAGGGAATTGGTGGAGCTGATTGAGCCGTGGAGTGAGGTTAAGCTTTTGGAGAGATCTTAATTTGCTGATGTTGATAATGAATAGAGAGGTTTGTTGACTTTGAATAGTTTATAGTTTGAATGACTTGTCTATTGTTGCTCAGTTTATCTCTGAAAACCCGTAAATAATGGGAAAGGCTACTTGGACAACCTCTTGTCGTTCCTGATTACGCTGCATTGTGAATGTGTGAGGAATTTTTAATTCTAATCTTTGTCAGTGAATCTTATTTTGCCTAGCAAATAAATATTGGCTAGGAAAACATAGGGACGCGGACTCTATTATAGATTATGAATAAGAGTGACCCTGATGCTTTGGTAGTTACTTAAACTGTACTGCAGATAGTGCCTGCTTTTTATATTGTTTAAGAACGCAAGCACAACATCACGGTTGAATGAAGCACCGTACTGTGCGGCTGACCTTGTAAGGTCATTTAATAATTTGATATACGAAATACGCGAAAGAGGGATAATTATAGATTGGTTTCGATTATTAAATAAATTTCAGCTTCAAGTATACGAAATTTCTCGTTGCGTGCTAGGGATAAACTACATGCAAACACACACACACACATAATAACAGTATTCGACTATAGCAATAAAAGAAATTTAATTATTGAGTGAATAACACGTAATCATTTCTGACGTTTTTCCACAGAGCTCCAAGGAGATCCAAAACATTGTCCCAATGCCGTTGACTGTTCCTTTGAAGTTCCAAGTGTGCCGAAACATGCCCGATGTGGAACAGACTAAGGAGTTCTCCAGAGTTTACGAAAAAGTGAAGACGCTTGTGGAGCACTCGAAGAGTTTTATTCAGGTTGGTTGATTGATACATTTTTTTAATGAGACATCCAGTTCAGTGATATCGATTATAATGGATTCACGCTGTTTTGAATTACCAATGCACAAGGAGTCTTATGGCTGGAACTCATGTATACTTGAACTTGTAGTCCACTAATCCTGTGTGATCTGTCCCAGTTACTTTTTTCTAAACATTCTGACTCTCTCTCTCTCTACAGTTTGTGCATACATAATCATTCGGACCAGTTTTGGTATTTAATGTTTAAACCCCAAACTTTTACTGCAGACTATAGATAATAATCGAGCTTAGTATTTATTTAGATGTTCTCCTAAAAAATGTCGAATAAATTGGATAGGTAGAGCTTTAAGAAGTGTAAAGCCGTATGTATAGAGATCGAAAAGAGGAGGAAAAAACTGGGCCGATTTGTTGAAGTTGGGATTGTAAATTAAGCTGGTTACTTTGGCCTGGTTTATTACTGATTTTTTTTTTAAAGAGTACGAGACCCTCTTGTGGATACTCTGAGATAATTACGAGATAGACTTCGTGTACAAGAACTCTTAAAGGCTCATCATGACTGAATAAATGATCCAGTTGCTGTGCTACTTCTTTAGAAACTGAAACTAAACAAAAGCCCTTGGATCATCTCGTGTTTTAGTGAACCCTTTCAGTACCTAGATGTACTGTCAAAGATTGAATAGTTGTTGGTGATGATCGTCTGTGTTATTGGGGATTGGTCTGGATAGGATGAGATTGCAGGATAAAATGAAGACTGGAATCTGTATAGAACTAAAACGGTTTTTATTGGAAATCTTTTTTATGAGATTTGAGCTGTTGGTTGAATGTTGTAGGTTCCCAGGCTTTGTTCTTCATCAGAGCCTGGAGAGCCAAGGATCTCGTTTCTCCTGAAATTCGTCATTAGGAATTTAATAACCAGGGTCAAACTACTTTTTATCTCCCTTCTTGTCGAACTTGAATCTTCGATGAGCAAGAGGCTTCTTATCAAACTACTCAGCTTTTTCATCTATTTTTTTCTTCTCGTGGCCCTTAAGAATTCAGCACTTAACAGTTTAACACTGATATGTCCTAGTGGTGTCTAATTTCTTTTATTTATTGAACTGATTAGTAGATCTTTTTGGTACATCCAACACCGATAAGGGTCTAGGGCTCTGGATAAAAGTTTAAAAAAAACTGAGTGGGTTGATTTTTTTTTCAATAGACGATCAAAACGATTAGGGGCTTGAAGGGTTGAATTTATCTCGAATTTATTTAGCTGTTAATTGTTTATGGGTTTTGAAAGGATTTTTTTCGGTTCAATTTATACGAGGGGATATGGGATTTAGTGGATCATATTTTGAAGGGGATGTACTTTAGAAATATAAAAAATTACGAAAGAAATATGTGTTCCTGCCGAAAAATGTTTACAGAATCTAGGTAGGGCATAGTGGGTTGTACTAACTTGTACTGATCCGACACGTCTTGCAATGTCAAAGTTCATCAACTCTTCATCAAAGCTGAGGGCATGTGAGACTCAATCAGAGACAATAAGATACATGCATGAACGACATTGAAAAATAGAGTTTCAATTTAATATCGAAAGTCCCCTCTGAAAAAATATTAAAAAGCTATTTCATTCTAAAGATGCCCAAAACTATAAACAATGCCAACCCATTGTATTTCCTTAGTAAACTTTGCAAACTGATCCGTCCCAAAAATCCAGGTCACCATCTCAGATCATTATCCTTACACACACACCCTCATCATTCTAGTCCCATGAAGGTTAAATCCTCTTGCCATTCCAACATCATAAATGTGTCGTCATACGATATGTTATTTAATCCGTCTTTGTTAAGAAATTTCCTTTCTCCGTGTTTCCCCAGGGGTTTTAAAATAATCCAGTGATAATAATATCAAAAGTACTTCAATATTAAATTTATGTTTCTCAACTAAGCCAGGAGTCAGTGTGGAAGGTATTTTACATATTTTTTATTGTCAATCCAACCCACAGCTTTTGTCTAGCAGATGTTTGAATACTTTGAATCTACCTGCACGGAATATAAAAACAGATATCAGCTAGAAAGATCGAAGCAACAGGTTGTTAGTTCCCTACTCTCAGTTCCATACACAAGATAAACATATCATCCATCCCAGAAACAGAAACACGTACACATATTATTACACAGGTTGTTAAAACATGCTCCTGTGTATAAGAACAGTTTCTCATCATAATATTATAAATATAATCCTTCTACTTTCCATCCTCTACACCCCGAGATTATACACATTCTTACACACAGATAAATACATACACGGTAAACTGTAACGAGACCAAGATTTGTATGAATCTTGTCAAGCTCAAGATGCACTATGCAGTGCTAGACAACAACGAGGACGTCGACCACCACCACCACCAAGCACGTAATAATGATCATAACAATAGAAAACACAACATGACACAACAATCACCATTACGTATGAGTGAGGATGAATCTTCCATTCTATCCGAGGAATCCTTACTTGCCCAGTTAATCTCTGGTTTCTGGTACGGTTAAAACATGTTCAACAGTAGTCGTCGTAGTGGTGGTGGTCGTGTTGTATACTGAACTATACAAAAAAGCTAATAAAGCCAAACAAATCGGTATTAAAGAATGATAAGCTGAGTTCTCTGATTATCTTCTATCTATAGTTTTTGGTCTGGGTGGGTGTCTTGCATTTCTTTCTTTCTGTAAACTTTCACTTTAAACCGCTTTTCACATGAGACCTACCAACTAACTGCCACTGCCAAGCTAACTGGTAGTGGATCTGAGAGAGTAAATTACATGTTATTATTGCCATCATCATTGTTATCCAACATCCAACTCCCCCTGAATATATCTGCTTAGAGAGAATAAGTCAAGTCTCGTTCATTACTGCGGTGGTAGTAGCTCCTGAAATTCTTATGATGTTCCTCATTCTTCTTTCCGTGTAGTAGAGAGTGAGGAAATGATATTTGTAGAGATAATGAGGCTTATATGTGCACTCTAAAAAAATAATAAAGCAATAAATAATACAATAGTAATTTAGGGGAGGAAAGAAAATTTGCAGAGAAGTGTAGAGTCATGAATCTAGTTATAATGAAGTTAGAGTGTAGTATGTCAAATGTTTAGTGGCAGGTTGGGTGTTTGATGGATGTGTAGATATATAGGAGAGAGAATCCTTTTTTCAGAAACTTAATCCGTCTTGTAATAATTATGAGTGAAGTTAGGAGTTGGAGTGATTAGTTATAAATATGAGGATATAATGGGAGATGGGTGATAATAATAATGTTCAGGTGATCTGTGGGCTATTGTCTTGGTCTTAAACTACTTTGGCCATTGTTGGCCCATCGTTGTGTCAATGAGGGATTGGAGAGATGATGAAGAAGTTACAAATCGTTTTTTAACACTTGCCTATTTAGCTCATCTCTCTTGCTCTCGTTTTCACTCTCGTTGGCAGATCTGGAATGATTCGTTTTTGACAGGGTGCCATACATAATACACAATTAGTTATTATTATTTCCATGTACACTTCTTTCTGATTGACTGATATAGAAGGGTAAATGAGGAAGGAGTGTTGCAAGTCGTGTTTTTCTAATTGGAATTCTTCAAATACGGATTTCGTAATGATGGATGATTAATTGTAGCTTGAGCGTTTGGGATTCATCTGTGGAATTCAGATGATTGTCCACTTTCGGAATATTTAATTTCAGTATCAATTTTCATTTTGTCTCTTGCTCCTATCATAGGAAATGTATGGAAGCATGTGAGGAATAGAAATTTATTAAAATTTAGATTAAAAGTTTTTCAATAATTTCCATTCAAGTTGAAATCAGTAGTATTTATCGGGCCCCGGGAGATCGGTACAATTTCATTGATCTAGCTCAACGGTGGTTTGATCCTTTTAGTTTGTATCAATCAGTTCGACCAAAATGTTCATAACAACCTGGGGGCGCAGAAATGTCTCAGCAGAACCCAGAACTGTGGCAGACAAAAATATATGCATTGATCAATAAATAATAAATTTTGGCAGGCTGTAAAGCAACTAGAAACTCCTTCATGTACCTTCATAATCTGCCCAATAAAAATGTCATTGATTGATAGAGTCATCCTATTCTATTTTTTATCTTCCGAGAAGATCCTTATTCTCAATCCATAAACAATATGCGATTTCTTCACAGACCATACAAGTACAAAGGGTTGGATATGAATGTCTTCCACATTGTCACCTACTACTACTTACGTACTGCCTTGATACACAGTGTAATAATAAATATTGCATTGTTGACGAAAAGTGCAAATGGACTAGGGAAGAATGATTTCAAAATAAGAAATCCTTCTCGCCAAAACTCGATCTCCCTTGAGACTAGAGATGATTAAGATATTGAATTCCAATGTTGGAAAAGTAGTCCACTACCACCATCACACAAAGCACATGTCATGTTAATCCATCTTGAAATGACAAAAAATAAACAATTTCTTCACGCAGAGAAACTAAATCACAACGGGAGGAGAGCTGTACGAAATTGTAATCTCTCATCCTATTGTGTTCAATTGAATCTCCCATGTAGAGGAATACCATTCGGTCGACCACAAAGATAAATCCCCTCCATAGAGACCCTAATGACCAATTTCTATTTCTATGAAAGGGAATGGAAGGAGATGAGAATGGGAGTTATTTACAAATCTCAAAATCGTGTGAACTATATGATGTCCCCCTGAGATTCGAGTTTTAAAAAGTGTCCTAAATACTTTAGCTCATTTTGAATGGTTTTTGCATTGTTTTTTCTTGTTGTTTTGCAGATCTACGACATCAATCTGAAGAAGGAGTTGCGATTCGATGGGAGACAATGGAAATCCTACGTAAGTACTCCTTGCACTCTAAGTTTAGTTATTCATAACGTGCATGTTTGAATCTGTGCACTTCATGTGCACTTCATGTTGCAAGATCTTGTTTTATGTGTACTGAGAAACACCCAGTATGAATGTTTTTTGCAGATTTGTTTTTAATTAAAATACAATTGATTTGGTATATTACAGGCACCGCCAATATTCCTCACGCCTTCCCTTGCAGACCCAGAAATAATCCCGACGAATAACAATCACCACGGCTCAAGTGATAAATTATTTGACCCCTCCTCATCCCCAAATTACAATGAGATCCCAGATATGCAAGATTACGAAGATATTGATCAGATCTACGACTACGTCAGGGGCATTAAACCTCCGCCTGCGAGGCTAGTGTCAAGTCAGAACAATACCGGGGTCGGGGATCCATCCGATTGTCCTCAACAGAAAGGCAGTAACGGGAAGAAAGTCTCATCTGTAGACAATAACAAGGAAAAGCCCAAGGGGGCTCCGACAACAGTCGTGACTATTACATCATCCCCCATCACTGGAGGTGGGCCGGATGTGATTGCAAATGTTAATAGAAGTAATAGTAATAGTAATAATAGCAATAGCAAAATCAATACAAATAATAATCCTATTAATATCATTAATATGCCTCCGCCAGTGCCAAAGCATCGCGATCATCATCAACACCAAGTCCTCAGGCCAAGTAAGTCCGTTGAGAAACTGATAGATGATGACAGACCTCCCCCACCTCCGATTGAGACAATCCCATCCTTACAAAACAAACTTCTAATTCTTAATCAGGCATGTACTAACGGATTGAGTGTTAGCGTTAGTAATAAGTGTAGCAACAAAATCACCACCAACAAGGTCCATCAGGATGAGAAACTAACGTCGAAAACTACAATTATTGAGTCATCATACGACGATCACGTTCAAAATAATCATAATCCTCATCAACCTCAGCAGCAGCTACAACATCTTATTAACAACCACCACCAAGGGACTCAAATCCAGATTCAAATAAGAAGTGAAAACAATAAGAAAGTTGCGGAATTGAAAAATCTAAAGAATAATGCTCATTACAGTCATCACAACCATCCTCACTCGCATGCTCATCAGAATGGTAGCAATAACATCAATAATTGTAATGGGGTTGGCGGCGTTGGCAGTCATAATGGGAGTAGTAGTAGCAATAATATAATTATAACGACAACAAACATCGGACATAATCACCACACACACATTCAAAAGTTGGACTCCACTGGGGGCTCAATTTCGACAAGTGGGACTCCGACAAATACGAGTGGGTCAGGTAGTTCATCCCAGTCCAAATCTTCGACCTCCACCGGAGGGGAGAAAGGACGGCTAATCACCCGACCCAAAACACATCTTTATATTAAACACAATAGCAAAGAAAGTAGCAACAATACTAGTGGTGGCAGCCCCAATATTGTCCTTACTGGTGGTGGCCTAAATAATCTAAGTATTGTCAATGGGCCAGCAGTATTGTCCACAGACGCGAATGGAAACGGCCTTAGCGGGAGTCCAACAAATCGGATAATTTTCCGTCGCTCTCCAATTTTTGATTGCCGTTACAAATCGATGAATGACTTGAATCGAAGTAGCCTCGAGTCTGGGGCTTCTGCTTCTGGTTCCTCCTCACAAAGACTTAAGTATTTCCAACATAATCACTACGCGAACAATGGCTTGGGTAGCAGTAGGGATAACTACTTGGGGAGTTCGCAAACAAACCTCAATCTTAATTTAATGAATCTAAACCACAATCTGAAAGCTAGTTCAAAACGCAAGGGGATTTTCAGACCAAAGTCCCTAACAAACATTGCCCTGGACGACGGGCTCTCGAACGGCCTGGTCTTTGGAGGCAGTAGTCACAGTCACAATAGCCCTAGTGCAGGAGGTCTCTGTGGGGGTGTCAAGAAAAAACTAGCGGATATGGTTGTGCCAAGTCATCATCATGCTATTCACACACCTCCACCCCCACTGATTGAATTATTCCAGAAAATCCCCTCCAAATGTAGTCAACGAAATGCCAGAAACAGCAGGAAGGGCTCTGTTCATTCTCCAAACCTTTTCCTTTAAGAGTAAACTTAAATACTTATAGATAGTAAACCTTCCTTGCTCAGTCATCAGTACATTTTTAATTTTGTATTATTCTGAGTCAACTTTTAAATAAGACTGTCCCCAGCTTGAAACACGATTCTATGGCATCTTCCCAATATAATATGGAATGCAGAAAGAATATGCAGAATTTCCATTAGATACGTCATATATATTTAAAATTATATGCGCATTAAATTTGCATATTTTATCCCTCATGAATTTGGAATTCGGAATCTTCTTATTTCCACGGACAAAGGAAGCAGTTAAGATTTTATAGCCTAATCCATTCTGCCCTTTTTTGTTTCTGAGAATTGACTGCTAATGACTGACGATGAGCAGTTTGTGCTTGGTTAGTAAATCAGCATCTTATGACCCAAACGAACTAACAACTCTCACATAAATCCAAATATACCGACGACATCCAACAATCCGGTACCTATTGCCATGTTATTACTCGTCCCAAACAAACTAGTACTAAAAGACTACCGAACAACTACTTACCGACTTACATTTGAATCCTGGTCCTAACAATAAAGCTAATGTATAACAATTAAAGTTACTCTCATTGGGGAAGTAGGTTTACTACGTCTAACATCTTACATTTAATCGTTTATCTCCTTTTAAGCCAAACTTGGACAGTGGACTTTTCACCTTGCAACTTTTTTAAATGTTTATTTGCTTGGTTGTATAGTCTTGGGACGGTGGATTAAGTCCGTTGTTGTATTCTGAAAAATGTTAAGTGATACGGAGTCGATAAAATTGATTCGATAGTTTATATAATTAGTAGTTTTGGATTGTTTGATTCGTGTATCGGTGTATGTATGTGATACTACATCTGAAGGGGAACTATTTTGTGGAGCTACTAGCAGACGATTAAGAAGGAAATTTTATTATGTTGTAGAGTTATAGGATGGAGAGTAGTACTTGTAATTATCAAGACTTGTGTTTTCAAGATCAGCCATTATTATCATTATTATGCGTAAGCAATACATATAATTTTTTTTACTACGTAATTCTAAATAAGTTAAGGTTACTCCCTATTCAGAGGTATTATCCTGTCATGATCATGTTTGCCAGACGAAGACGGAAGGGGTATGTAATTATTATAAACAAGAGACTAAACTGAATCTATTAGATTGTTATTCAAACGACGTGTCTTTCTATCCTTTGATTCAAATGATTTATCTCCAGTTTTGTATAAGTTGTAGATTATGTGTAATCATGGATTACAGTATGTTAGACATAAAGACGTGGATGGATGTTAAGTTCGTTAAAGTTGCCTTTTAATTGCCTTGTACGTTTTATCTACTATGATTATTTGAGGTCTTAAAGCTTTGACGAAGTTGGATTAAAATCGAATTAAAAATCAATTTATCTTGCCTCCTCTTAAACGATTACCAGAAGCAGTACAGGTAAAATGGTCACAGAGCTATAAATAGCTTGATTCATTCATCTAACAAGAATTTACGCATAAGACAATGCACATATTGAACTTGAAGAGAATAGAGAGAAAAAAGGATTCTAAGGATCGTGTGATCGTGGTGGTATTAAGACGAGCCGACATCAATGAAATATGCGACAAAAAATTCGCAGGTTTTTATATCATCTAAGCATCTTTAAAAGTATCTGATTTTATTATTTTTAAATACTACATCATCTATTCATAACTCATTCAACAAGGCCATGCAATGGAATGATGTAATACGACTTATAAACTAAGATTTATTGTTCGAAATCAATACCAAGGAATTATAATATTCCATTAGGAATTTCAGGAGTCATGTAAAAATTGTTAGAATGCATACACTTTTATTAAAATCGCTTCACAATCACAGTCTTAATTGATGTATTCAGAGTGTTTTGTAACATTGTAAATATTGTAAACTGTAACAGTGATTCAACAGATTAAAATACAGGAAAAAAAACAGGGAAAAATAATAATTACGACCTTCGTTTTTCAAGAAAACGAACGAACAGATTTCAAAAAATTCGAATGGATGCATTGAAGAAAATTTAAAGGTAAGATTAGAATCTGTGATTCTATGATACAGCAGAATCGTCGTTTCCTCATTTAAAAACAACAATTAAATTTGAAGATTGCTTTAAACTTAACACTGGAAGCTCAGCTACGACCAACTATTTCATCTTTAGTAAATTTTCTTCCATCTGTTCTACGAATCTAACGGTCCCTTTCAGTGTTTTTTTTATAAATCGCGTTAACAGAAAGAGAAGGGATATTAGATCATTAATATTTCTCTCTTTAACCCTAACCTTTCATTAAAAATCATATCGTATAAAAACGGTTTCGTGAAAACTTTCATTGTGCAAAGTTAGACAAGGGATTTATGTGGAATAGTTTTTAAAGTTTAGATGTGCAGGTTGCGTCGTTGGCTGAAGATTTTTTTCTACTTCTCGATCGGTCAGGACGATGAATAATAATAATAAAAACTAGGGTGGCAAGTTGTCATAAACTCTTTACTACCATAAAGGCCAACATTTAGATTCCGCTTTCTGATAAATCTGTCCGGATGATTTGTGTGGGCTGTTATTAAAAATCCTTCCTATCTAGAGAACGGTTAATACGATTTTAAATATTTATACGGGATTGCTTGGACTCTCTCAGCTTATTGCAAAGTGCAAGGGCCTTAAAAGATTAATCCTTGACTGTTCTAGCTGCTACTACTTTCGTATCTCATTCATCTCTTTGTTTTCAAACTAAACTAAAAAATGTACCCTTGCCTATCATAAGCTTATGCTGGACCTCTGGAAAGACTTTCAAGGTGAGGCGAATGCGTAAATATTAGAGCGAGCTAAAACAAAAATAATGCAACAAGTTTTTTAAAAACCATTTAATTTTGAAAAGTTCCTTTCAAAATTGCGAGATACGGTAGTAAGTAACCCATAATTCCATATTAGAACCCCAGTAATCTTCAAAGTAGCTGTACTAAACAAGAAATACAATAAAGCAAGATTTTTTATTGCCTCAAATGATACAAAAAACTATATTACCTAGTTTAAGATTAAGATACCCTGCACGTATTATAATTACCATGAACACATACGTAACACAAATTCAGTATGTACCGTACAAGTTATTTAATTACTAAATATGGAGTGTGAGATACTCATAACAGCTTAATCTGATTTCGTCTCACCCAACTGGCCACTGACCTGACCTGGACCCAGAGATCAACATCAACTAAGGAGCTACCTAATCCCCTTCTGATCTCTTTATTTATTAGTTCATCTTGTATTGAATATGGAGGTAAATTGTTATCTGTATTATAACAATCACTCACTATACAAACTAGTAATAAAGGCGTGAACCTCATTACTGCAATTAAATTGAACTATATGTGTATGAGGTATAGAAAAGAATAGTTGCAAGTGTTTTCCATATTGACATCACAATGGAAGCTTACAATTAGAAGTAAAGTTGGGCTGATTAGTGATTACTTGAGATTAGGAATAATTCGAGACATTATTGGTGATACATTACATGGCGAGTATTGTAACGGGCAATCACTTGTTCATTATATACGTATTACTACATAGTCTCGATAGTACGGGAAGGATTACGGACAATCTGTTTCACAGTTAGTGTCCCAGAGAATGCTAAAATTACTGAACTATTTTCGCAGCCTTTTAAATCGGAATTTGATGAATTATGGTTCGACAGGGCAAAGTCTATTGTCCGACTGTCCATCATGTCTTGTACTAACTGAGTGCGAGTTTGTGCAACGGATGTTACATTATTGATTTCATCTTCAATTCAGCTAATTCAAGTCTGAAGGTATGAAGATTCTATTATCGATAAGCTCTCAAGCCTCCTTCCTACCTTACACTTCGTAGAATTCCTCTCCTTTGACAATAGGAAAAGCCATGAGTGAATCAGGGATACAATTGTTTCGTTATTCATCTCCGATCATCTCCACGCCCTTTAATCCCTTTAAACTATAATTCATTTACGGCTACATACATGTTCATACTATTGCTTGTGGGTCTTAAAAAATATTCAATACATAATTTTTTATGCGCCCACTAAAACGGTTCATCATGAACTAAAAGTGTGTCATACAAATCCAGACTACTAGACATCAGACAGAGTGACCGAAGGTTTAGCGTCTTTTCGGCCACATCCATTTCGGCAACACAGCATATCGTCTACATAACAGATAGGGCAACATGCAA
>JAQFYM010002676.1:0-22221 GCA_034694785.1 Agrenia bidenticulata
ATAAATATATCATTTTTTGGTGATACATTGCTAGTGTTCGTGGTACATAAGGCAGCTCCTGATGGTGCTATTGTTCACGACTTTTGCAATTTAATAATGAATATCCTGTATGTATGAAAAATGCGGTCAAAAAAAAATTGATGGACTGAAGAAAAAATAATGCTTGTATGAGCGATGTAGTTTTAACCCCCTTTATTGCAAGAAATACCGGTACAGACATATTTTCATATTTTCGATTCTATGTCAGCGCATTCTTGTGCCAGTGTTATTAGCGCAATTACGCAGTTATTTGTAAAAATTGCATTTATCATGGGTGGTATCACACGTTCCTTAATGCATATTGATGTGGCTGTAAATGCTCTACTAAAACATTGGATAAATAAACAGAATATAAATGGTGAAATTGGAGGCAAAATACCAACCCGTCGCAAGAGTTGAGATATGTAAAATTGTAAGGGAAACATGGGACAGAATTTTAGCTGAATTTCTAAGAATGCATTTAATGCGTGAAAAGTCTAAAGACATCGATAGCTTAGATGGTATATTTGTAGATGACTAGTTAAACTATTTAAAGAAAATAAATTATTATTATTTTATACTTCTGCAAGTATTTTAATTTGATATTTTATATGCTTAAACATTGAATTGCTTATACACCGTTGATTAAGGTAGTCGCCTTGATGTAAAAGACATGAAGAATGTAGAGTATAGAGCAAGAATCTCTATGCAAAATCTTACGCAAATCTATTACTGTATTACCTCCAGCTCTCTTTAATACTTTATATGTTTTTTTACCTTTCTTTCTGTACAAAGTTTTGTTTTGGCAACCAAAGTAACATATAAAAATTATCGGACTTCACAATAAAAGCCCTGGTTAAATGCGCAACACCATGCGACAAAGGATCTGTAGTTTAAAATAAGAATTGTATTTTATAGTTTTGATAAATATGCATCCTGCGTTATAAATAACGGCAGGGTTATCTATAAGCACTATAATACTTTATTACAAGGTTAAAAACAAATGTATGTATTTTTTATATTAGTAAATTATCAACGTAAATGTTTTTATAAATCATGATGTATAACATTATTTACTTGATAGTGATTTTTGGGTTTAGATTATATTAATCGGCGCAAAACTTTGTGATGTGTAAGAAAATTAGAAAGTCCTGTCTATGAAGCTGTTTTTATAAATTATCCTCGTTGTAAAAATGCTTTTAGTACGTAAAAACAATATTTCCTTTTATATCTTGTTTCATAGTTACAGAATCTACGCATTCATCTGGTACAATATTTTTTAATTGATTATATTATCTGTATGCTTTGTTAATAATTCATCAATAAACACTTATTAATACTAATTAGTAGTAATTATTTTAGCCCATTTATTTTTTGGGCTCTTAAATTCGAAAAATATATTATAAGTGTAAAAAAATATAATTGACACGTATGTTCGTTTTTACTATACATACAAGGTTTTAAAATTTATAAGTTAAACAAAAGAAGCGTATCGTTTTTTGCTAAAATTTGAGTCGGTTTTATTTATCACTTTACTTTCTGCATAATATTTTGTATATATTTTTATTTTTCTTGAAAATGAATAGCGCAACAACGAACCATTTTTTTCATCGCTTTCTTGCAGAATAGACAAATAAAACATCAGAATATAACTCTGTGTTGTTTTTTATGTATAATTATACTGTTTTATATAGCCAAGTCGTTTTAAAGCATATGTTTTTATATGTTTGAAAACTGAAAAAAAATACACAAAGTAACACAGCTTGTCAATGCGTAGCCAGTATTTTTTTCGACTAGGGCTAGTCAGTGTTTTTTGGTACGAAATATGGCAAAAAACACGATTTAAAACGGCAAAAATCTTAATTGTTTTTTTTGAAAATTTTTAGTTAAACATGTTTTAATTCAAGGTTTTTTAAGCTAAAAAATATCTGTACAAAAAAGAACCGCTCTTTAAATTATACTACACTTTTTTATCTAGGGGGGCACGTGCTTCCCCATTTCCTGCCCCCTCGCTACGCCGCGGCAGGATGTAAAATTTTTTTTTTGAGTTGTACGAGCCTTTATAGTTTAAATGACTTTTTACATGTTTATAAGTTTTTTTTTTCTGGAATACGAAAGCAAAAGTGTCGTATAAACTAAAACCAGGAAATAATTTTGTTTTTCATGTGTAAAAAAGTAGCGACTTTTTGTTTTTTCCATGATTTGCTTATTGATCTAAAAATAAAACGACTTTAAAAGCAAGATTTGTATTCTTTTTTAATACAAAAAAAAATTCTGCTTACAAAACAACAAGGTAAACTGCCATAGTAACAAAATATAAAAAAAGTGGCACCCCAATGCATACAAAATTTTATGTACTAAGAAACATATTTTTATATACATATTAGGGCCATGTTCGGTTTTTTTTCTCTTTAGAGAATTCTTGGGGCAGAATTGCTTACGAAAATTTGGTATAGAGAAATTCTCTATAGAGAATGCAAAAAAAAAATTCGAACCAAAAAAAATCACTATAGTGAATCACTATAGAACATTTTCTCTATAGAGAATTTATAAAACGCGTTTGGAAATACAAAAAAAAAAGAAAATCACTATAGTAAATTTTCTATATAGTGGCTCACTGTATTCAAACAAAAAAAAATATATAAAAAACAAGATATGAAATGCGCTTTTTATATTGTAATATATATAAAATGGCTTTTAACAAACTTTTTTTTGCTAAAGTGAATTTTCCTACTGGAATTCTCTACAGTTAAAATTTTCGAACATGAAAAAAATTAAAAAATATAATTTCTATACTAGCAATTCACTATCGTTAAATCTCAATAGAGAAAAAAACTGGACATGGCCTTAGAGACAACATAAATAAAAACAGTATTGTCGAGAGAGATCTTGAACATTCAAAGATATGGGCGAATTCTGAGATCTCGTGATTGCTCGAACATCAAGACTAAAATTTTAACAAAAACAAACATTAAAAAATCTATAAATTTAAATTTTATTGGTTTTGGAAATAATTTGTCACTGTCTATTAATTTGACACAAAAAAATGTTTTTTTCGGATAGAAAAAGATCAATATTACTTATACTGTAACGTCTTTAGTTTTAAAATAACAAAACATACATCATAACTATGATTCGTTGATACCACGATTTAAAACATTTGCAAAATGATAAAAGGTGTTAATTTTTTAACATTTTTTTATGCCGATTACTGTTAGTATATGTATAAGATTTTTTAATATTATTCATACATGTATAATATACATTAAAAATCTTTATCGGCGAAATTCCTACAAAAACCGATTGTTAAATGGATTTTCTTTTAAATAATCAAGGCTTACAAAAGTAATCGAAATTTTTTTAAACATAAACTATTATCAAAAACCAAAAAAAAAGTGGTTATAAACGATAACTTGATTGCAATATACTCTAAAACTTCGTTTTCAAATTATTATGAGGGATAGGTTTGTAATCATTAAATCATGAACTGAAAAAAATCAAGCCTAAACGTTTCTATGACATAATGTTACTAGTGAAAAAAAATAAAAATAATGTTGCGAAAATAAAAGAACAGGAATGTATAGGACTATTATATATATATATATTTTATACGTTTTTAGTATTTTCGATACTTTCCTATTTTATTAAGTATTTTTTTTATAATCCCTTTTATAAACTTTACTTATAAGTAGAGTCGTTTAATTGCATTTTTTTTATTTTAAATGCATATTTTTGTGCATAAATGCATATTTTACATTTTAAATGCATGTTTTTCATGCCCTTTTTATGACCAAGATTCCTAAATCAAATGTTTAAAAACTAGCCATTGTGTCACAAATATCCAGATGAAATTATGTTGGTTCTTTATCAGGTATTCTTACATTTGAAACCTAAAGACTATCCTAAAACCCCTGAGAAAAAACAATAATAACTCTTTGTGAATGAAAAAAACAGACAAACATACAAAATCATAATAGATACGATTATTTTACAAAAAAAATACTATAAACAAATACAAAATACTATTTTTTAAATTGTTTTTTATAAATTTATAAAGTCTAGTAATACATGAATTATACTATGTTTTTTTAATTCAACAAATAAAAAAAAACAAAATGGTATTAACGCATTGGATTTCTTTATTTTCTTTTTTTGTAAAATATCTTTATTATTATTATTTAGATTATATTTTTTTTTGTAACATTTTTGTGTTGTATGTCCAGGTGTCATGAAATGGTCTTTGGGGGTGTCAAATGTAGTAATACCTAGTTACTTTATATCTTAGTTAAAATTTAACGTTTTAAACAAATGGATATAGGATAAAATATAATTGCATATAATTGCATATTTATTATTATAAATGCATATTTTTGCATATTTTATATGCATTTATGGTTGACCCTACTTATAAGGCATTCAACTCATTGTTTTTACATTACGACCGAAAATTGATTTTTTTCGATTTTCTGTGGTAGAGCTTTTATAAATAGCAATCATTTCTTATCTGATTTAAACAAAGTAATTTTACCCAAATGTACATACAAATATTAACATTCTAATTTTTACAATGTAAATAATGGTAGAAATATAATAAAAAGTACACAGTCATACTTTTAAAGTGTAAACGGGTTATTGGCCATCATAAAACGACATAAAAAAAGCTTTTGGTTAAAATGGATTGTTTTCTTAAAAAAGTTCAAAAGTCGAGATTCTCGAGATATCTCGAGAATATCGACACGCTTTTTGTGTAAAAGTGACTTCGAGTTAGAGATTTGAGATCTCAGAACTGAACCCCTTAATCTAAATATACAAGTTAATATTTAAGTCATAGTTTCTTTTTGTAACTGTTCACTTTATTTACTGATAACTATATTTTTCGATCCAAACGCTTAGTAAAAAGGACTCTTGTTTTTCAAAAGCCATTTAAAAAAAACATAATCGCGTAAAAACATAGATACCTAAAAAAACATTTTTTCTGTAATATTTTATTATAGGCCCTATTTATAATGATTCTTTTCTTATTATTACTCCCTTCAAATTCCTGTTTTTTGCACAAGTTTATTGTATTTTTTTCGATTATGGTCTTTTGAACGCAGAATCCTTAGATTAAAAATTCATAATCCAAAAATAGTGCTTTGCATCCTAAAAATAAAATTTTATATAAATTATCATATTGCTCGGTCTATATACGGAAACTTGATTTATTCACTTTGTTTTATAAATTTATTTTCCACCCATCCCTAAAACAAAACTCATGAACCCAATCGAGAATCAAGCAACAATTAACATCGGTATAATCGGGCATGTGGCCCATGGCAAATCAACAATGGTCAATAAAATATCAACAGTGGCAACCCAAAAATACAAATCCGAACTAGAGAGAAATATCACGATTAAATTAGGATATGCCAATGCCAAGATTTATGAGTGCACCAACAATTCATGTCCAAGACCTGATAGATACAAATCAACAGGTTCAGACGGAGACGACTCTTGATGTGTGGCCGCCCAAACTGTGGCGGGAAGATGCAACTAGTAAGACACGTTTCCTTTGTTGACTGCCCAGGTCACGATGTTTTGATGGCTACAATGCTTAATGGTACCGCCATTATGGACACGGCCCTTTTGGTAATTGCTGCTAATGAATATTGCCCCCAGCCTCAAACACAGGAACATCTATTTGCTGTTGAGATCATGAATTTGAAAAATATTATAGTGGTTCAAAATAAAATTGACCTGGTAACAAGGGAACAAGCCATTGAACAGAAATTGCAGATTGAGAAATTTATTGGAAATACAAAAGTAAGAGACTGTGGAATTATTCCTGTTAGTAGTGTAAAGAATATAAATATTGATGCCGTATTGGACTACATAGTAAATTATATCCCAGTGCCAAAAAGAGATTTTGAGGCGGATGCAAAGATGGTAGTTATCAGATCATTTGATGTGAATAAGCCAGGGTCAGAGATGTTACACATGAAGGGCGGAATTATTGGGGGAAGTTTAGTTACTGGAAATATTAAAATTGGGGATTTAATTGAGATAAGGCCTGGGATCACACAGTTTAAGGATGGCAAAATGAGATACAGACCACTCATCACAAGTATAATCAGCTTAAAAACGGAAAATAACCAATTGACTGAGGCATATCCTGGTGGATTAATTGGGGTGGGAACTTTATTGGACCCGGCTCTTTGTAGGGCGGATAAGTTAGTGGGGCAAGTAATGGGTCACAAAGGTAAACTGCCAGATGTTTATGAGTCTATTAAGGTTGAGTTTACCTTATTTGAAAAGATATCAATTTCAGGGAGAACCACTGATGTTTGTGTTGAGCCTATGATTGTGGGAGAAACCTTACTTATTAATATAAATAGCACGACAACAGGATGCCACGTACAAGAGATTAAAAATAATAAATGCACATTTATTATGAGTAGGCTGGCATGTTGTGACATTAATGAGAGAATAGCAATAAGCAGGAAGATTAATGGGAATTGGAGGCTTATTGGGTTTGCAACGGTACTAGGCGGTGTTATTTGCCTACCTTCGAAATAAAAAATTATAAAAAAGCTATATACCGCAATTATCCTTTGTATTTTTGCAGCTTTATGAGTGAAAATAAAATCCTATACTGTGGGGCCCATAAATGGGTTTATGTCGCTGATCATAAAAAGTTATATTTTTAAGAGATATAACTTCTACACGATAATCGGCTTATCGCCCCCCAAAAAAGAACTAAAAGCTCCGATAATCGACTGACGATGCCCAAATGCTTTTGAGAAATGACTTAATCTCCGTAAAAATACAAAAAATAACAGAATGAAAATCAATTAGACAAGAGCAAAAAAAAGATAAAAGGAAGAAGAAGCAAAGAAAAAAAGAACGATTAAATATAAATTACAAATATTTGATTATTTATATACTTTCTATTTTTTTTTCAAATTTTTTGCATTAGTAGAATTATAAAGTAATGTAAAACTGTAGTTTAATTTCTCGTCTTTATACAGCGGGATTTTATTAGGCTCAATTTTAAAAAAACTGCCAAAATCACTCACACCCAGGGGTCACCAACATTTTTACTGGTAGAAGTAAAATAAAACAAGAATTCATTGAAAGAAGTCATATTCGGGAAAAAATATTCGGTTAAAATCAAAAAACCTTTTGTATCTAAAAAAAGACAAAATTATTTTAAGTTGAACATATAAAATATTGCAAAATAAAAATCTAAGTTATCAATAAGCTCTAATATTATATAGAGCTCTAAGATTTACCAATATGCGATATTGTTGCAATATTTCATTTTACCTTAATATAGCAATCACTAGAGTACTGCATTTCCGACAATTTCTGTATTTAAAATCCGATGCGACTTCGGATCGGATCGAACATTGTAAAATCGATCGAATACAGAATATCCGAAAATATTAGGGATGGGTATCAATATTGTTATTCTTAGCAATATTATTAATATTAATAAGAATGATGTTATTAATATTATTAATATTGTTATCCCACATTTTCTCACTTGAATGTTTAAGAATGAACAAATAATATTAAAAGGGAATTATAATATTTACCATTGCCTTTTTACAGATTGCGCGCAATTAATGCATCATATAAATGCACTTTCTTACTTTTTCTGTCAAAACAAATGACGCAAAATATGCGAATAAAAGAGCATGAAAAAGACTTAACAACCATATTGCATGTATTTAATTAGGAAAATATACATACTTGGGGTCGTGGATGTTAATATGCTCTTCTTATACTACCAAAGATAAAATTGCTGCAGAACAATCTAGTATAAAATTTAAGTAAATTTTAATGTTCAGCATGTTTTATTTGACTTTATATTTAACCTAGTTTATAGAGATATTAGTTTTTAAGTAATATTTATCAGATGACATGCTCATCTTTTCAATATTAATAATATTAATAATAATATTAATAATATTATTACCCGTCCCTAGAAAATATCCGATTTTTCTGATGTCTCTAGAATTATCGCTAATAACAATATTTGTGAAATAGCAGATTTTTTAGTTTTAAAGATGGCTATAGACGTTTAAATCATATTTTTTTGGTATTTATATTTATTTGCTGGCATCCCTACACTTTGACCCCCCTAAAGCGGTTCTGACTCACCCAAATAAGTTTAGGCGTCCTTATTTATATCTTAAAAAATGTGGGTTTAACCCTAAGCTTATTTGGGTGGGTGAGATCCACTTTATGGGGGTCAAAACGTAGGAATACCTATTTATTTCTCTATATTCGCCATTATGACTCTTAAATAATCTAAATTTGTACTAAATTTTCTTAAACGAAAAATCACAAGATAACAATTGCTAACATAAAGATTTGTAGAATTCAATATAATAGTGCAGTCAAAATATTCCTTTAAATATTATTAGGACTATAGATAACAGCTTAACATACAGTGGCGTAGCCAGGATTTTTTTGACCAGGGCTAGTCAGTGTTTTTTTTTCAAAATATGGCATAAAAAAACGATTCAAATCAATAAAAATCTTAATTGTTTTTTTTGAAAAATTTTAGTTTAACTATTTTTAGTTTAAGATTTTTATTAAAAAAATCTCTGCACAAAAAAGACCCCCCTTTAATTCAGGCCACACTTTTTTTTCCAGGGGGGGCATGTGCCCCTACCTAGGGTTCTTAATATCCGGGTATTTTAGTATCCGGATTTTAAAAAGGTAAATTTTAGCACTATCCGGGTATCCGTATACCCGGATAATGTAGGTGTTTTTTTAAAATAAATTTAGTTTTTCACTAAATCATAAAATTCCCACTTCAGGTAAACGAAAAATAAAAAACTGCATATTTGTAATCGTAAAAAAAAAGATATTTCATACAATAATCAATGTTTTCTCAGTATTTGATAGCTTTGCATTATGTATTTTTTAAATATGTTCTGTTTTGTATATATTTACAATGAAAAAAAAGACTGTTTGACACATAAGTTATCTTACCGGATAAAAAGGTTGCTAACAGTAATAAATATTATTCCATTGTTTGGTGCAATTTCAAGTCGCTTTATTGTTATTGTATTTAATCGTATTTTAAACCCCTAACTTTTTGCTTTTTAAATGCTTATACGCAGGCCTCTTTGCATTTACGGGAAAACTCGTAATTTTTCCGTATTTCCCGTAAATAAAAAATTTTTTGTAGAGGTTATTTACTGGAAAGTAATTAAAAAATATTTCTGAGATGGTTTTATTTACGTTTTTCTTTATATAGGGTGTACATAGAAACAAATAATTTGCGATCTATATTTACAAATAAAATGGTTTCCTATATAGAATGACCCAAGTCTACTCATTTTAAAATATTGTCTAAATATAAATAAGAATTTTATCGACTTCATGATTTTTTAAGCATTGACTGCATAAAACAACTTCAGAAAATCTGCAGTGAAATATAATGCTACAGGTAAACTTCAAAAAAGATATTTTTTTAATAAAATTAATCCAATATTTGGCAAGTTTTTCGTAATAGAAAATAAACGAAAACATAAATTTTATCATATGGTTTTTTTCAACATAAAGCTTGTTACCGTAGTTCCTGTTGTATAAGCTAAGTGGCAAAAAAGCATTCTAGAAATTTTTATAAGAATATACCAAAATTTATAAAAAAGGACATTAAAAGTATAACCAGATGCCTAATAGTGTATTTTTGTGTTATGCTGTTTTTTTTTTGTACAAATTGAATGTATACATTTTTTTAAAAATGTGAAAACATTAAATAACTTATTAAAATTTTTTTTGAAACTCTAATTGGCATAAATAATGATGACTAAGCATGTTTAAATCTTTTTAACATTAGTTTTTTTTAACATAAAACAATCTTCACGATAATTTTTCTTTCACAAATTTGTGTAATTTTCTCTATAATAACTTACATCTTTTGCCTAAAAAATTACCATACATCCTAATAAGCTGTTTTTACGCAAAATTGTATTACTCCTTGTGTTTTTACTTACTTTTTATTAGTGTTTTTGTAAAGTTCGCTTATACAAGGGAGCAACTATACAACAGGAATTACGGTAAAGACATTATAATTTTTTTTACTGATAGTCATCTTAAATTCACGCTTTTTTTTATGAATCCAAAATTACTTTGCAATGAAAAAAAAACTATAAATTGCAGATGCAAGAATTCCTCTTTGTCGAGTTTATATAAAAATGCTTAATTCTTTTTGCAAAATATCAGGTCAATATGTATTTTTTTGAAGCTTAGGTCTAAAAAAAGTTTTTTAAACCTATGCTAAAAAATTATGAATTCCTCTGTTAAACAGTTGTAATGTATGTAGACATATAGTTTCAAAAATTCTTTTTTTGGATTTTAGTGACAACCCGATATTTTTAAATTTAAAAATTATTTTTTAGTTTTTGGGCTTATAAAAACCCGTTTCTGTAAAACCCGTAAATAAGGGGGTAAAATTTTGCTAAAATGTCCCTTATTTAACTATTTACGAGAATTTTCGATAATCCCGTAAATAAAGAGGCCTTCTTATACGCAATTTGAGAGATAGTCTTAGTGGGCCCTCTTTAGCTTTAAGGTGTATATTTTAAGCTTAAGTAAAGCAGGTAACACACATTTAAGAATTATAACTAACATTACGAAACATTTTATTGAAATTTATAAAAAAATAAAACAAAAATTACAAAAAAAATTTCACCGCAATGATCTAAATGTTGTACTTTGTAAAAAAGCTTTTTAAAATTAGCCCTTAAAGCTTTCGACTAAGTAAGAAAAAATTAAAAGTGATTTATTCTTTTTGTCTGTGCATTTATACACTTTTATTTTTTTAAAGTTTTTATAATCGATGTTTTTTAATAATCTTATATAAAATTAAAAATAAAAAATATCCGGATATTATTCGAGTAGTATCCGAATAACGAAAATGATCAAAAAAAACACGAATATTCGGGTACTCGAGTATCCGGGTATCCGGTTTTAAGACCCCTATTCCTACCCTGCCCCCCTCGATAAGCCGTTACCAACAAATATAATATGTATATTTTATGCAAGCAAGCAAATTTTTAATGTATATTATTATATGTTTGATCAAAAATATTTTCTAATCAAATGTATAATGTATTAGTTTCTGTAGTATGGTTGTAATTTTATTTATTTATTTTTATTATGAGGTCTATATTTTTCGCAAAATATTTTGAAGAAAAAAACAATACTCTTAGAATATGGCGTGTATGTTTTTATTATATTAACTCTAGCAGATTTGTGTCCCAAAAATGTATATACAATATATTAACGTGCTTTTATTATATTACTAAAACACAAAATTATTATTTTAAAGACCAGCAACATGGAAACACCATTTAAGGCGCTTATCGGTTTTTTTTGTATATTTAGCTACCGCGTTCTCAGGGGAGACAAGGGGGGCAACCCCCCTTCCAATAGTTTTTTGCGCCTGAATTTAAGGTCTGGGCTTTTTCGGTGCATTCATTTTTATATTAATAAAATTTGAAAAATTTTAATTAAAAAACGCAATTTTCACACAAATACACGAGTAACATGTATATAATCAAAAATGGTGTTTTAAAGCGTTTTTTGAAATAAAAATACAGACTACTCCTCCTTCCAAAATTCCTGGCTACTCCCCTGATATGTAGCACCTTTTATATGACAAAAAAGTATTACTTTTGAGCATCATTAAATTATTGCTAGTATATAGTAGACATATACATGGTGTCCCAAAATTAAGGGACCCCAAAATAGGGGTTGGAAAAAAATTCAGATTTTTGGTGAATAAAAAAATAATAACGAAATAGATAATAAATTAGGCTTTGAGCGTTAATTAGCAAATAATTGTAACTAAAAAAGCAAAAAAAAGTGGATTAAATATTAATTAAAAAAATAATTATACCCAAAAATAACATTTTCTAAATGCCCACTGTTGAGGTCAGACCAGATAATCTGCCCTCACTGTAGACATAAAATAAATATGTCTCTGGAAAATAGATTAGAATCGTGCCATATCTTAATACTCTAAATCGACTTTTTCTGGTAAAAGCCCTAGCGATTTTGAGTAGGTTTGCGGTGTCAGAATTGGTTTTAAATGTCAGAATGACATCTTAATCTATTGATTAATCTATCATGTGTCAAACATGAATTGTGATGTTTTGGGATAGATTAAAAGCTTTATAAGAAGAGACAATAAATAAAATAGCATCTTTAAAATGGTTTCCAATAAGAAAGTTAAGTCAACCCCCGCCTCATCCAAAACCCACCATTATTTTTCCTTACTGAATTTAGTCGTATCACAAAACTGTCAACACCCCCTACAAGTGGTTGCATATTTATATTAGAAATTTAATTTATAGTATTTAATTTCAATTATTTTATTGTTTTGGGTTATTGGAAAACACCTTTGACTTATGATACCTTCAAAACGAGCATCTAACAGGTGTAAATAAGTGATCTCGAAGTCCAATTGTTATTTCCGACTCTCATTATTATTCTTTCATCAAATTTACTTCTTAATAAATTCATTGTTTCTGCTGATGTTTGGGCTGTAGCTCCATCTTATTGATACCAAAATTCCCCAATAGTAGAAACTCTTGGAAAAACATAATTACTTAACATTTCTCGATATTTTCAACGTTTATTGTTACGCATTTTCCAAATTCATCTTCAAAAAAATACAGCCCAAAAATACGGTTTTGTAAAATACCGCACCATACATTGAGTCTTTCGCTATGTAATGATCTTTCAAACATAATATGCGGAAAATTGTACCCCAAAGCGCTTATTTTGTTTATTAACGCTTCCAGTACGCTCAAAAACGACCTTATCGCTAAATAAAATATTTTGGAGTAAAAACTCTTGTTCAGAAATTTTCGAATTCACAATTGTGCTAAAATTAAGCCTTTGTTGCAAGTAACCGGGTCTAAGTTGTTGAAATAATTGTATTTTATAAGGATAAGCCCTAATTTAATTTGTTAAAATTCGTTAAAAACTAGATTTTTTTATTCCCATCTGTTCTTGTCTTTTTCTAAGAGTCAGATAATTAGTCCCCTTCAAAGATACTCTAACTGTGGTGATTTTAATTTTGGTTCTGCTGTTTTTTTTGCCTCTACCCGAATTTTCATCCACAGATCCCGACTACTCGAAAAGTTTTACTAAATTCTTTATTGTGTTCTTTGTCGGTGCAGGGATATAAAAGAACTTTGTATATTTGCGCTAAATTGTAATTATAGAAGGTTAAAATTTGTACCAAAGGAAGATTTTTTTTACTCTATCGAATGTTTCAAGGCGAGTCATTTTCATTTTTCTTTTTTTAGGGTTCGTAAAATTACAATTATAAAAAATAATGTACACAAACAAAATGCATTTGCACACTTCTATTTTTCTTAACAGGCTTCCGAAAAAAATAATTGCTTTATACAATTATTGCAATACAATATATTGCAATAATTGTGGATTTCTTTTTACCATAATTTTATCATAATTCTCCTTTTTAATGGCTATCAAAATATTGAAAAATTATGTTTTTTTTGTAAATCATTAAATGTAAACATGTATAATCATTCCCAAAATGAAAAATAAAAACCTTAACAGTAAAAAAAACAAAATAAATATAAATCTCAATGAATAAATACACTGAGTTGATATTTATCAAAATATATTTTGTAATAATAGGAATTAGTATATAGAAAAAATAGCATTTTTAGTAATTTTAGCAGTGGATAACATTATTCAAGTAAAATAATTTATTGTGTTATATAAAGTTTCGTAGAATTTCTTTGTCTCTTGACAATGAAATGTTTTTTTACCAAAAAAAGCGGGAATAAAATCTGAAATAACTAAAAATAATTATATATCTAACAAAAATTTATTTTAATTTTATTCATAAAATATCAAACAAATGTTTAGTTCATTTTCAGCAAAATTTCCGAGAACCAAGTAGATTTCAATAATAATATATATGCCAAAACTTTTATACTTTGTAAATAATTTAAATTATAACTATAAGAAAAAACTGTAACGAACAGAATGCAAAAGCTTGCCGTAAGGCAACATTTTTAATAATAAAAACCCTTTTTTATGTTGGTTTTTAAATGTCAGAAAATAAAATAATAATCTTCAAAAACCCGCTGCCATCAAATAAGTTTTTTACATTTAAAATAATATTTTGCCTAAAATGCTATTTATTTACAAAAAGCAAATTTAATTTCTTTAAATTCCTTGATTCTATTTAAAAATTATTTTTCTCCAAACATAAATAATTTTCTAAATAATATATTGATAGTAAAAACTATTCATTGTAATGCAAACACATAACATCATTGTATACATTCAACATAGATATTGAGCAAATAACAAATTATATATACCGTATTTATTTTGTTAAAGAGACAGGTATTATCAGGAAATGGAACTTAAATAGTAAAATAAAATCATGTCACTAAATAACAATGAATTTTGAAACATTTTTATGGTATAGATACGGCATCGTTCGATATTTGTCCATATTAAAACATGTGAGATTTTGAAATCTCATTGTTTTTTTTGGCCTTGTCTCTTATAACAAAAAGTCGCCCATAACATAGAAAAGTCAGTATATACATAAAAACTATAATTTTTTAACTATCTTGTATAATAAATGTAGATAATATATAATTTATGCTTAATACAAATAGTAAATACCGGTTTGGGCATAATATATAATACCATAAAAAGTTTGTGTATTAAAACATAGATTTAACTTTTTTTTCATTTCTTTGGTTAGTTGGCAAGCTTTTCGAAAAAAATAACTTAAGTTCTTTCAAGAAGTACTAGTAAGCCTTTTATGCTGATATGCAAGACATTATGTTAAAAAAAACCGAAAAAAAAATTAAAAAATAGTATTTTTAGCTTCGTATGTACTCAAGACTTTATTTCACTTCCTTTTTATTTGTAAAAGCTAATAAAAAATTTCAGCTAAAAAATTTTTGCATATATACTGCTTATTTTTTTAGAGCTCTAAATATAGATATAGTTTTGCTATGCGATTATCTTTTTTTCGTGGCATTTATGCAACATGTTTTAACAATATATTGCAATAATTGTGGAAATGAAAAACCAGCGCTACAATAATATTGCAATATAATAATATAAGTCCTGATTATTAAAATGATTTAAACAACATATTTGTTTTTATTAGAAAAAATTGGATAGAAGTAATTTTTTTTTATAATATTTCCCCCTCTTATTTATTTACTTTTTTTATAATTTTCACAAACGGTATCAAAGAATTTCACTTTGGGGTCCGTTGATTTTGGGACACTTTGTATTTTGATATAAATAGTTATACTAATGTATGCTTTTGTTTTCTTAATTCTGGATATTTTGAATATTGGATAAAGTATCCGATTTCTTGCCGGATCGGATCAGATAAGTCTGAATAAAAAAATGTTAAGTCAGATAAGATATCCGGATACTCACCACTTCGATTCTCTAGCAATAACAACAAAACCTAGCTTTTACATAAATAATCTATTTTTCTGTAAAAATACACAAATCAATATGCAAAAAAGGTTTTATATAAATGCGGTATGTAGCTGTAAAGTAGATAGTATGACTATTTGTTAAAAAAAGAGTCAATCAGTATTATTTTTTGTGATATAATGCCAGCTTTTTCTATTATTATATATGTTACCGGCAAAGTGTACTTTGCCTACGCAATGTACCATTTCTGGTCACAAATAAATTGCTTTTGGGTCATAAAATGGTACATTATCTAGGCAAAGTACACTTTGCCGGTAACCAGTGTAGTAACCAGGATGTTTTTTAAGGCGGGGGCCAAAGAAATATGTGCTATAAGGAAAAAAAAAAATATTTTAGCCCCTTTTGTAAAAAATTTACAAAATTTTTGACAAATGTACTTTTTGCTAAGGGATTTCTCCACCCCATGTTGCGATTTTTACCCCGTTTTGGAATTTTCCTCCCTTTTTTTGTATAAAACACTCAATTCAAAAAATGCCACCTAAAAATTATATTAATATTGGCATTTTTCACCCGGGTATAGATTTTTTTAAATTTTTTAGTTCTGATCATAGACTATGGAAAAAAGTATGAAAAAATTTTACTAATATAAAAAAGAGTTAACCAAAAAGTAAAAACTAGTAAAATACTGTAATAAACAAATCTGATACCTTTGAAAAATGCTAAACAACAACAAAAACAGTATAAATATAAGCAAAAACATTCATTTATATTTTCCAAGGCTAAAAAAATCATGATATGTAATGTATCACAGTAAAAAAGAGAAACCACGATAAATACAAGCTAACACATTAAAGTTAAAAATAAAATTTAAACAACCTCATTCGAAATTTATTATTGAAGAAAAAATGACGAATTTTTAGGCCTAAAAAAATAGAAAACATTTCTTTAATTTGTTATGATGCAATTTATAAATTGATTTTTTATAACTTTATGCGTTCGCGTTTTTTTGGCCTTGCAATCATTGTAATGTTAACGCACATTATATGTTTACTATTTTTTTTATACACACCATGCACGCTAAAACATTCGTGTACGCAGTACAAACGTGTAGAAATTGTGCGTGATCTGTGTGTAAGACCAAAAAAAAGATTATAAAATAAACCAAAGCGTGTTTTTAAAGCAAAAAAATTACAACAAAAAACGCGTATTAGTAGCCAATTAACATTTTTTGTTGTGACAGCTGTACGGTGGAACATTATTCTAGACGTAATAAGTATGAAATATGGCAAAAACCATAAAGAAAGCAGGAAAAAAAATATACTAAGCCGCTATATATACGCATAAATACACATTTGTTAAGCTTGTTACGAGGCAGCATGAAAGATAGAAGCAAAACACAAATCATTTTTTTGTTGCAAAACGTACTACTTTCTAAACACATTGTTATATAGGTATTTATCGTAATCTTAATAAATTTGAAATCGAGTGCTGCGACAGCCACGTTTTATGTATATAGTTTTTGATTTTGTTTCACGTGAAGGATTTTTTGCACTTTAACTTATAGTATGAATACAATTTTTTTTCGAAACTTAACGTCAGACAAAAAAATCTTTTACAAAAATATGTCCTGACCTTATGCACGAAAGCTAGTAGAAATTGTAACCTAATACAATTTTTTTTCCCTATTTTAGCTTTAGAAATACAATTTCATTTTTTTTTAGCCTTGGAAAAAAAAAATGTTTACTTTTGCTTGTATTTATATTTTTTTGCTGTTGTAAAAATATTTTCTAAGCAGATCATATGTTCATTACAGTATATTACCCTTTTTTTGCTGTTTACCTGATTTCTCCTCTTTTTTTATTTAGGGATATTTTTTTCATACCTTTTTAATGTAGACTATGATCAGAATCAAAAATTCTAAAATAAATTAATACCCGGGTGAAATATGCCAATTTTATGTTTTTTTGGACCGCGATTTTTTGAAGTAGGTGTTTTCTACAAAAAGGGGGGATTACGAACCGGGGTACAAAATCATTTAGCCATATAATTTTTAGAAAAATATATATTTTGTATGTTTTAATGCCCTGATAAAGACCCCCCTTTAAATTCAGGATAAACTTTTTAAAAAGTGGGGGGTCTAGGCCCCTTTGCCTCCCCTTTCCCCCCTTGGTTACTCCACTGGTTTACACAAAACCAAAAAAAATGGTTATACTTAGGGCTTGACATTATACCGTACAATTTATTTACTATACATTTACTATACGTATAGTGGTATAATTATACGTATAGTGACAGTATAATTTAGGTATAATACAGATATAGTAAATGTATAGTTCGTTGTCAACGTTGTAAATGTAAAAATATAGCAAAAAAAAACAAAAAATTACAAATCAGTCTTTTTGCTTGCAAAATTGTAACGAATTATTATTATAAAAAATATTTTATACGCAAAATTCATTCTTTGGATTAGCGAAACAATGCATATTTTTTAAAAGAGGTAGTCAATTTCCCTTATCAATAAATATATTTACTTTTTGTCTATAAGTGATAGTATTCAAATGATTTTAGTTAAGCTTTTTTACCTTTAAAAATCATTTTTTACCCCCATGATATCATTTGGTATTTTACTATATATAAAAATGTGCTATTGAAGCAGAATAATTAGTATTGATAACTATGTAAAATTTTTAAGGCATTTTACGATGTTTATTGTTTTAATTATAAATAATATATTAGATGCAAAAATACTGACATATAAATTATTTCTTTATTTGAAAACTTATCGTTACGTTAGTATTGTTCATAAAAAATCGGCACTTGAGGAAAATAATCAAATAAAACTAGCAAAAAAAATAAATAAAAAAAAAATTTAAATGCTGAAACATATTTTGGATTGCAAATAATAAGTATAGTAAAATTTGCTATACCAAAATTATACGTATAATTTATTATACGTATAATGTATAGTGCGAGCCCTAGTTATACTATAAAAATCAGTTTAGAAGCAGAAATTATGTTGGTATTTAGAGTTAGCGTTGTAAATAAAAGTTTTTGCTATTAAATGCTGCACGTGTTCCTTCCATAAAAATTAGATTTTTTACGAGCTTTATTTTTCTACAAAGCGCCTTAAGTTGGGATCATATTTTTGCATGTCCCAATATATGGGAAAGCTCATCGCGACTTTTAGACAATTACATTTGTTTTGCATTAACTTTCAACCTTCTCATATTAGCCATGCATTTGCATGATTTTCTGTGCCGGTGCATACTATATAGGTAACCCGTCATTAGTAAATGATTGTAAAAAACTTGTCTAGTAGAACCGTACAGGTTCACATGGTTCCAATTTTCGTACAATTGGCGGATAATTAATTTGTTTATTCTATTTTTGTGCTATTTGCGAAAGATTTTTTTTATTTACAGATTGCATATTCGAATACACAAGACAGATTTTCTATATTTTCGGTAATAAATAAATTATTATGTGCAAGTTAGAAAATTGCAAAACTTTAAATTTTGAAAACATGGTATACACAATAACAGCAAAAAATATAAAAAACTAGCAAACAGTTATATATAGAACCGTAATTACGATCTTTGTTTTGCATTTTTCATTTCACATTTTTAAATAATTATAATATTGTTAAAGTTGCATTTTATCATTGTTGTATATCAATAAAAAACACGAAGCTACACGTATATAATCGATATGTCTATTTTACTACCTATTTAAAAAGCTGCTTGCACCTATCCTTCACGTTCGATTTACTTTTCTTACTACACTATGATCAGGGGTTCACAAAAACAAATTTAAATTGCTATAATTGCAAGGTTTTCACATTTCCTATTTTGTTTTTGCATTTTACTAAAAAAAACGCAATGCATATATTGCCCTTTAATTTTATCTAAGTTTTTTTAAATCAGTTGAACGTATAAAGTTGTTAAATAATACACAAGTGACTGTTTTTATGAGTTAGTGTAAATATAAAAAAACGTTATATTTTCACACTGGAACAATTTTTAAAAGTAATCTAAACAAATTTTAGAGTAACGATACTATGGGTATATTCCAATTCTCAACCATGGTTGATTAAAAAGGTTGATTTAACATTGTTTATAAACCATGGTAATTGTAACCATAGTAAAAATTACAAAAAGTGTATGACTATATTTCTTTTTATTTTGCCTTTTTTTGTTATAAAAACTAGTTTTTTATGTTTTTGTTATTCCTTAGTACTTATTTACTCAAATTTTTGTCTTGGTTTTACACATGTTTGCAGTGCTTGCCTACATTCATTTTAGTATGAAACAAAGAATATATATCGTAAACACCAAATAATGTGACTAATTCTGTCATCTGACATAAAAAAGCATCACTGTTTTCTAGTGCCTTTTCTTTGAGTTGGGTGTTTTCTACGAGTAGGGGAAAATGAAAAAATCAGAAACAGAAATATTAGAATAAATAATAATGAAAACAAAATAACATCTATTACCCCTTTCTACTCTACTTTTGATATACTTATACTCCAATTTAGTTTTTTTTTTGCTGGTCGAGTTTAAAAAAATTTGTACAACGTTACACGACAACTTCCATTTTTATAATTTTTTGTCATTATATTGCAGTTTAATACTCTATTTTTGTTTGATCTACGGTTTTTTATAGATTACTAGACCCACTTGCAAAGTTTTTCAACTCATAAAAGACGCAGCCCAAAAAGTAGAAACAATTTTCTTAAAAGGTAAAAAAAGCCGTACTAAATAGGCTTATATATCCATATGTTTTATAAAAAGTCGTTTTTTGTCCCTTTTTCGAAGAATAGTTTTTATTTCTTATCTGTTAAAATCCCCAATAATTTTATATCAGGTTTTTTTTATAGCCTCACTTATATGCCTAGTTACTGTACTGCAGCGCAACCATTTTACACTCTGGATTATGTTTTTCACGGAATGTTTTTTTTTCTCATCTATCCATTTATTTTTATATCCTAAAAAAGGGATATAAATTATAAGAACGATAGTAAAAAAAATTGATAGTAGGCCACCTTTATTTATTTTTATCCTGGTTATTCGTAAATACCATAGTAATTTTACATACTAAAAGCGTAGATTTTTGACCATGGGCACAAACAAAACCATAGTTACTAAAATTTTTAACCTATAGAGCTGCTATAATGACTATGGGTTTGATTTGAAATGTGCCCTTTATATAAAACAATATGGTTGTTGTATACAAAGTCGAGACAACAAAATCAGTATAAATTGCATTTGTTGGGACAATTAAATTCATTTTATTAATTTTTGGAGGTTATAGTCAAAATACACTGCAATACATTATAATAAATTGATAGTCATATATGATTTAAAAAATAAAATTTATACATGTAAGATTGACACACCTTTTTTTTTTACTTTTTTGTGTGTTTATAAATAAATTATTATCGATTTACTGTAATAAAAAAAACGGGTAAAAAAAAATCTTTTTTGAAATCTGTATTTACCAAAGCGAATAAATATGACTAGTGTTCTAATAAATAGCCTGTATAGTCTTATATTATTGATTTTTTATTGTAGGAATGTTGTATTAAATTTTAACTAAATGCTTTTTATTTTTTGTTGCGTCTTTATTTCTCTAATATAGTGTATTCCGATATAAATATCGTAATATTTTTACTAAAAACTACTTTTTTCAATTAAATTTAACAAAGTGTAGTGAAAAAATATTAGTAACATAATATGAACTAAAATACGACAGTTAACTATCCATTTTTAAAAAACGCAAACTGTTATATGTACGGTTTTTAGCCTTATTTTTACCGATAATTGCACAAGAATTCAATACACGATTTATAAATTAAGCAATAACCTTTTCAACTTGTACTTAAAAGGTAAAATAATAGAACTATTAGTTTTTAATATGCTGCAAAGTAAAATAATTTAAATAACAAAATTGTGAAAAAAACCCAATCATTCTCTTTTATATGCGAGTTTTTATTAAGTTTAAATACATTTTTTTTAGTATTGTACATGATTTTTTTTAGAAATTCCATTTGTTTTATACAATAAGCTATTAAGAAATTGTTTCAAAAATCAATTATGTAAAAAAACCAATTGCAATATATAATTTTTTATAAAAATAAATTACAATTATATTTTGGTATGCCCTGTATGTAATTATTTTACCCCTTTACTACATATTTGTATAGCATTTTTTATCGTTTGTATTTTTTTCCCTTCTGACATTATAGTTTTATTTTATTATCTTTCGCCATATCAGGCATTTTCAACATTTGAAAGGGTCGTAGAGGGCTTAACCGCCTCTTCAGCATTGATAGCATATATTTACGAAGATGGATTGTTTTTGTTAGATTTTTATATTTAAAGAATCCAAATAACAAAAAAATATTCAAGTTTTGGGAAAAAAAAATTAAATTTTAAACGCACGGAAATTTAAAGGTTAGAGACAGTTTTTTGGTAGCCACTAGCTGCCCTCCGGCTAGAAATTTTACGAGATAACCATCAATGAGTCAGTGTAGAGTTAGGAATTATAGATATAGGGACAATTAAGTGTTTTTAAATTAAAATAGGGCCTAAAAACCTAAGGGTGAATCTGTTTGAAAAATAAACTGTTTTTTTGCCATAAACTGTTTTTTGCAATTTACACTGTTTTTAGTAAACGTATCTGTGTGAACAAAAAACTGTTTTTTTATTCAGAAACTGTTTTTGCATATAAACATGTTTT
>JAQFYM010002677.1:0-22219 GCA_034694785.1 Agrenia bidenticulata
TTGTATTATTGATTTTTTTTTTACAATATAATTGCTATTAGAATATATCAACGTTTTATGCAACTTTTAAAATTATACATAAACGTAAAAATCGATACTTAAGCTGGTATTAATTACTATACCGTAGTTCACAATTGCACTAAAACATACATAAAAACTAAGACAACGGGTTTTCTAGGCCTAGCATACAAAAATTATCGTTGTTAAAGTAGTTTAAACGCTGATAACCAAATTTTATTAGTGCGAATGTTTGTTATAGAAATCTTCATAGTAATATTATAGTTTATTTGTGTTAACAGCTTAAAAAAAAGGTTGCGAAAGATTGACGATTTTATAATAAAAAAATTAAAAAAAAAACGTTTTTTGTTACAATTCTGCAACAATGTTACTAAAACTCAGAATTATCAATTGTAAATAGTTTGATTTTTTTTTTAATTTTGCAACTTATTCATCTAAAGAGTTTTTTTGATTATGGCCGATTTTGTTGTGCTTTAGACAATATATGTTAACGACGCACATTTGTAGTTTGCCAGCTTAGCTGCGACTGTATATTTTGATGTGTTGTTGTTTGGAATCAGTATTTAAGCTAACAGTGCGTAATTTCATATAATGTAATGCAGACAAGTATTCTGCAAGTGTAAAAACTGCTCACGGCTTTTTTCAAAACTCATGGTCTTCAATTTAAAATTATAAAGCTTCTAATAAAAGTCAATAACACACTTATCTAGTTCTATAATACTAATTTGCTCAAATTATATTGTTTGCACGCGCACTTTTGTATGCAAAACGCCCTGTAAATACATATAGCGTACGAGGCACAAGTACGTATACAAGTTTTCGCTTCAACTCAGGTTTTTATAAACAAAAAAGATTTTTGTAACAAAAAGGGGTTTATTAAATTTTCTAAGTAGAGAAAATGTATTTTTTCATATTTTTCATTCGCGTTTAATGTTATTTATGCTCTGTAAAAGGGCTTATATTGTATATGGGCTATTAACAACGCAAAAATACATTAATTACCATAAGAGAGTTTTTTTGTTTATTGTGTATACAAAATATATTTTGTTCATTACACTATAAGGCCAAAATTTATCTCATTGATAAAAAGAAAAACTTTTTTCCGTTTTGTATCAGGAAAGTACAAGCGCTTACAAATAGTCTAGGGTTTGGTAAAATAGCGTTTACCGCTAACGTACCGTTGTAACGTTACTATAAATAACGTTACTAAAACAAAATGTAATTTTTTTTTTTTTTGCCTAAAGACAATCCAAAATAAAGTCATGTAAAAATTAAGCCAAAAAAAAATAGCGCCTGTCATTCTGTTTTGTCAAAACGGTTACTGAAGCCTGGTTATGGATTTATTTAAGCAAAGTGATACGAAAATCCGTATTAAAGCTTAACATGCCCAAAAAAAATCGATAAATACAAGGTTCTACTATTTTTTTTCTAAATATAAGTGCATTTCTTAAACCTTAAGTGAATCGAGAACAAAGAAAACAATAAAAAATCTGTTTTCCAACTTTGATAACGACAAAAGTTTTACATTATTTTAGTACACTGCATTTTTTGTTTGCGGAAGTGGCCTTGATAATAACCGTTTGGCATTAGTAACAAAATACGCAACGATAATATGACGTATGGAACCCGGTTTGCTTTGCAAACCACCATACTTTACAGAAACTGTAAGTATCTGCGTGTCGTATTACATCTCAAAGTATGCCGCTTGTATAATTTAGCAGCATATTAAACAGTACTTAGAGGCGTTATAACACGGAAATACAGTATGAAATATAAATAGCAAATTTGAGGCAACTACGAATTAATAATACAACAATTGTTGCGGACGCTGGTAAATATATGCTGCTACCTTTTTGTATGCAAAAAAAAAAAACTTTAACAAAGGTACGTAAAATGTAGATATAAGAAAAATATAATTTGCCAGCAATGCTTTTAAAATCTAAGGCCAATTCGTTACGTCGCTTTTTACTCGATTATCTAACGAAAAGTACCAAAATCTCAATTGAATTCTACATCCTGCAAAAAACATAAAGAAAAATAGTTTTTTGTTATGATCAAATATTTGATTTATCGAAATAATTATTAATACAATTTATGACGTAAATCTGTTTTTTTTTACTTTCTAAATACAGTGGAGCCTGATTTTAATAAGAACGGACCAAAAGCTAGGTATATTTTACTGAATAATCAAACTATCTGGATAATCAAGGTTTTGCAAAACTATGCCAAAATACGGTTTATGTAAAATAAATCAAAAAAAAGTTTTTTTTTGTCCTTAAAAAATCTTTTTACACATAATAAAATATTGTTTGATACTTTAAATTTTAGCCTAGTGTATAATTCTCTATATATATGAATTTTTATACAAAAAAGACAATTAAGATAAATATTTAGTTGTGTAAAAACTTTTCAATAGCATTTTCGATGTATTTACCTTTTCGGTCAGAACAGAAAGCAAGAAAATTTATAATTTGATGCATATAAACTATACTGGTTTCTTTTAGTCAAAGATTGTATGTTTCGTAGCTCGTACCTATACCTTTTCAAGTTATTAATTTTTTGCAACAAAATTTATAAAAAAATGGCAGAAAAATACCCGGTTAATAGAGGCACTGACTGACACTGGCTCAAGAAATATAATTTCTACTGACCTTCTTTTTTTTTGTTATGAAAAGGTTAAACCTAAAAAAGCTGCAGTGTAAATATTAAATGATATGTATAAAATACAATTTATTTTTATACACCCTAATAATGTTACGTTGGCTCTTTTTTTCAAAACACGTTAAATAACGTAACTTTACTTTTTTAAAAAAAATGTTATCTATCTTTATAAAAAGTTTCCTACAAAATACTTTTTTTATTTAACCCTTAGAGAAATAAAAACACATATATGTGCTTTTTTTTTGTAGGATTGACTTTATAGAAACATAAAAAAACGATGTTTTAATTTGTTGCAGATTACCGGAATCACACATATTTTTGCGTTTTTGTATCCGGATTAGCGGACCCGCACACAAAAAAGCGTTTTTTTTTTTTGTTTTGTGCGGGAAAACGGCCTTTAACATGTGCTAATTCTATTCTTTGCAAATATAAACGCGCCATTTTTTTCTATCATATACATTTCATGATGTGATCCGAGCAAGTTTAAAGTATGTGCCATATAAATAATAAAAAATTGAATGACACGAATGACAAAAATTTTATAAAATTTGTCGATCTCACTTATTTCGTGTGTTGTGTCGCTTGTAAAAAAAACAATGTAAGCTGTATTTTATTTACAAAGTTTTTTTTCATACAAAATAATACGCCTTTGCTATAAAGCGCATTCTGTAATGTAGACAATGCATGAAAACGAAGTTGAAATGTATTTTGCTATATCTTCATATATTACCAAGTACATCCGCAGCTCGTGAATGCATATTTGTGTAAGCGTACATTTTTATTTACAAATGAACTACAAATTTACTTTTTTAAGCTTTTTACGGCAATTTTACAAATAAAGCCGTATCGGTAGTCACAGGTGCTGATACACTATCCCTCTATTATTAAATCTTTTCAAATACACCTTTACCGCTTTTCTTCAAAAAAAATAAAAACTTCAGATAACTTGCAAAACTGTTACAAAACACTTTTTTTCTGTAATTTTACGCCTCTATTTTTCCTTTATGCTAAACTTAGGACTTTGTATGCCATCATTACCTTGATAAATAGTTTTACTTTGCATAAAGATGTATAAATGTAACAACGAATATATAAAAGACAAATGGCAAATAACTATACAAAAAAATTGTCAAAAAATACGTTATTTTTACCCATTGCCGTGTAATATGATTGTAGTACAAACCTTACTAGATTTTTCTAATTCTGTTTTTTATATGATGTTTTTGTTTTTTCGTTGTTCGTATGTATATTTGCACGGAATATTAAGAGGACAGGTAAGTTAAGGGTTATTAATTTACATTTTTAGTCAATCCTATTACTTACCACAAAATGGCTTATAAAATATGGGTAAGTCATATATTTCTGTAAGGTAATGAAGGTCATTAAGAATTTCCGGAAATTTTTTAAGTCTCTAAAATTTGCCAACTTTTCTCTAAGGGTTAAAAATTTTTAAAGAGTAAAGCTTTATTGAAAAGCGTTTGCATTTGATGCATTTACTACAATTAATAAGTGCAAAATTACAAAAAAGAATATTTATAATAGTTTTTTAATATTTTACAAGAAAAATGTGTATTGTTAATAATGGTTGTAGTGCACGTTATAGTTTTTTCTACATTAAAGCTTTTTTGTAGGTTGTATAGAAAATAAGTAGATTTGCCTACGAATAAAAGTTATCGCATACACTTATACACTTGTGTGAGTATTTTTAAATATATGCAAAAAACCTATTTCTGTTTATAATATATCGTCCGAAAAAAATTCTGAAAGTGCAATATGAATAACCTTATAATAAAAAAAGTTAAGATCCTATATTTGCCACGGAAAAAAGAAAATTTGTTTCCTATGCGTATTAAAATTAAGCCATACAAGCATAACACAAAAAATTGGCATATTATATAAATATATCAATTATAATTATTTCTAAGTGCCTTAGTAAGACATGAACAGCTGTAGTTGCAATATATTATAGCTTAAATTACTATTTTTCTTTGTTTTTCACTTTTTTATTTGCAAAATATTTAAGCGTGCTTTTTGCCAAAACTAGTACATTATTGTGCAAATATAAGTTCAATATATGTAGGAATGTATAAGAATGGGGTTTTTAGATGGTTTGTACAATGAAATGAAAATAAGGTATAGATTTAACTCAAAAATTGAAACTTGATAAAAACTTTGTAGTTTAAAAAATTATTTTTAGGTCCGAACAACTTTTTACCAGCCTTAGTATTTTCGTTTGTACGATAAGTACGTCGAGTTTAGGCAATAGAGATGAATTTTTTACAGTTTCCATCACCGATGCAAAAAAATTGCTAACTTTTAAAACGCTTTTCCTTTCAAAAACACTGTTTATACATGATACTTTTAGATAATTTCGGACGATGCTTTAGCTTTGCAAAAAAGCCGATTAAACCATTATTCTTAGGTATGCAGTAGTATTAGTAACTTATTCAAACACGTTACTAATTTTTTATGTTGCGGCAAAGCCTTTTTTTGTAATTAAAAGCTATGCGATTGAGTGCATTGGATATGTAAGCACGATAATTTATAAAAATACAGTAATCTGTTCAGAAAATTCGTTTCGCAGATAAAAAAAGACAGTAAATAATCGTGTAAACTGCTTTGATCGTTATAGATTTAAATAACAAAAAAATGATAAACAAGCTTGAATTCGATTAATCGTAAAAGTAAAGTGGTTTTTTAAAAATTTGAAGCTTTTATTTACGTAGTGGGGACGACTTGATTTTAAGCTACTAGGCGTATTTTTTCAAGCGTATAAAAATTAGGGTACAACTTAACAACGTGTGCAAAGATCCCAAACAATGGCAAATTCCGTATTAAAGTTTTTTTAAAAATTTAGAAATTTCAGATATATCCATTATACTGTAAAAACATGTAAATATGCATCCTTGCATTTTTGGTTGTTTTTTTTACACTTTGTAAATGCTTAAAGGCGTTTTCATTTTAGCTGACACAAAAGCTAGCTTTTACTAGGCAAAAACACAACTTTTGTTTTTTGAAAAGCAAAATTTACTTTTACAGGAACTTTTTTTTTCAAAAACATAGTTGAGAGGGTTGGAAGTTGGCGCTTTTTCACGCGCAGCTAAACGTCTAGAAGGAACCCATGAATTTATAATTGTTTATTTTTTCTGTTCTTTCTTTAAATACTTTTTCTCGTATTCGACACTGGCAAACCTGCTCAAACAGAACGGGGTTTAGAAAGATGTTTGACCAATTATTTCCTTTTTTGCGTAAATGCGCCTAGATCAAGGGCGACCTAAGTAAGTGCGCCTGCGGCGGTAGCCGGCTTCGCTCCTTCGGAGCTCAGCACCTCGCACCTCGGCGCTGACCACATGCTGAGCCTGCGGCTCAGCATGGAATTCGATGCTTCGAGCCTTCGGCTCGTCGCGGTCTACGGTCGTCACATTCTGGGGCAAATACCCACCTGAGAGTAATAGTAAAAAATCCATTTTTTCAAAAAACAAACTTACAATAATGTTTTTATAACTACTAGAATAGCTTTTATGGCAGTTTTCATCTTAACTATTATTTTTTTTTAAATATAAAGTGTAACTTTTGTAAAATATAGAGCACGATAAAAAAACATTTTAACATGAAATTCTTTACAAAATCTATAGTTAAAGCTTTTTTTTCAAAATTAAAAAACGGCTATAGTGCTTGCTATGTTAAAGCTAAAATACAATACACGACTAAATAAGTTGTAAAACAAATAAATACATATAAACCAAAAACAATGGTTGGTAAAAATAAAACTAAAATGCAAAATGCTAGTTTGTAAGTACGAGCAGATAGTAAGTATGGCCTCAAAAAAAACAAAAATAAAAGTAAATTACTTTAATTCATTAATACTTTGCACCCCTTTGCATCCCTAACAAATCATGGCAATGGCGTAGAGTAGATTTATTTGCAATTAAGTGTTTGTAAAGCAAAAAGGTGGAAAAATGTTACTTTACCAAAAATATATTTTATAAGAATAAATTGTAGAAAAATTTTCAATTTTGTATTTTTCAAATTTTTGTTTGGTAATTTTTTTTTCCTACTTCTTGACACCCTTACCCTAGTAAACATGAAAAGAAAATTGCGATAATAGGGTTATAACCAAAAAAAAAAAAACATATACACGCATATATTAAAGATTACGGCTCGACTAGCAAAGGTGTCTTTTTGCATTTGTATACTGATCAAAACAGTACGCCAATATAGTCGCCTGATGTACGTTAATATTATTTAAAGGTAACACACGCTGGCAACTTTTTTGCACACTTGTATACGGCCTCTTTAAGATATTTGTTTATTTGTTATAAAAATTTTGTTTATACAATTTAACAGAAATCATATGATGCAAACATGTACCCAAATATAAATAATTCAGGTTGTGCTAGCATTTTAAAAATATACTCATTTCAAATCTTTTATATGGAGGATAATCATCTGTACATGAACAGGCATAAGGTCATATTTAAATGCATCTAAACAATAAAAGAATTTTAAATGGGGTTTACGGTATATATAAATAAGTAAAAGATATAAACAAAATAAATGTGTATACTAAAACTTTTTTTTGCGTAATCGGTTTTTGAAGTATTTTTTTACATCGCCTACATATGCAAGTAGTGCTTCAACCCTATGTTTATTATTAAAATTTATTTTAAAAAAGCTTAACAACTTTTCTAGATTAACAGTGCGCTTTTTAGCATCATTTGCCAATGTTAAACAGAAAATGTTGACTTGCTAGAACTTTTCATATTATACTTGTTTTAGTAATAACATCGATTTGCTGCAAATTTTTACGTAATTGTATAACCTATAGTAAATATATTCTAGAAAAATAATAACATATAAACAACAGCTAAGAAAAACAAAATACAAATAACATGTTGATATTGGTAAAAATATAGCTAAACATCCTTTGATTATATTTTTAAAATTATTTTTGTAAAAAAGACAAAAAATCGGGTAATAATTATGGTTATGATTGCGCAACATAGTTTCGTATATAATTTTTAGGCAAAATTTCTTCTAATTTATATTACAAAAAAAAAATCTGCTGTTATCAATAAATATTTTTTGTAGTTTTTAACATGCAGCCTTAAGTAAAACGTTGTTATGTTTTTGCATTTTAATCTGGCAATTTATATTATTTGCATGTATATGGTTTTTTAATTGTCAGATTTGCCCAAAAACAACTTTATGAGTTATCATCTTTTTCCAAAGTTAAATTTGCTATTACTTTGACAGGTAAATATTTAAATGAAGGATTTTGCGTTTTAATAAAAAATTTAAAACAGTTAATTTAAAACTTCGTTGTATTAATAGTTGGTTTTATTTTAAATATTTATAATTTGATTTTTTTTTTATACACTAGTTTTCTACATACACTGCAAGCTGCAAAAAAAACTTTAATTATATAATAAAAGTAATACAAATTTACCAATAAACTAATATTTTACACGAAACGCTTTTTTTACGTATAAAAACAATACAGGTTAATATTTAATCAATTTTTTGAACTGATGTGTTTAGATAAAACTTTTAGGCTAATATGCAACTAAAAAAGCATTTTTGTTTGTAATGCCGTATTTGTCTATTTTTTTTTTAAAAAAATCCTTTTAAAATTTGATTGGTATTTTTTCGTATAGTTTTAAAGTTGCGATTATCGTAAGACATTAACATTTTGTTTTTCGGTTTTTTTCATGCCGTGTTGCAACCAATAATCAAAATCTGAATTTGTATACTGCAAACTACAGTTTAAACACATTTAGTAAAATAAACTTATATAAAATTTTATATTATACTGTTTTTTGCAAATCTCATGTCAATCAGGGTAAACGCAAAATAGTTATAAAAATGTTTACCTTTTTATACGGCAGACATATCTTTACAAAGAAAGAGAGAGAAATGAAACCCCTATATTTCTTGTCTGAATAGCCATTGGCTCTCATATTATTAAACTCACTTTTTTAAATAACACATACAGTTTTGCTAGACTTAGAAAAAAAAAATAGTAAAAAATCAGACTGGAATATTCGTCTGTACGACGAAACATTGCTTATTATGCATACATATCTGCTAGTAAAACATATATATACCCGTAAAAGTAAAACTTCAAAGAATAATGAAAGAAAAAAAACAACAATAATGAAAATAAACCCAGTTGCATTTTTCTTCGATTAACTGCCTTAGTTGGGTTTTTTTTGTCGTAAAAAACCGTTAGTTTTTAACGTAAATGCTTTGTATAAATTGTAAAATTTTGCTATCCATAGGTAATTTTTATATGTAATATTAATGTAAAAAAGTAAATTTAAATGTGATAATTTTTAAGTTGTGTAGATGCCTGTATGTAAATGCAACACAAAAATATCAGTTGTGCGCGCAGCGCTAAATTTGAGCATAGCCAGCCGCGTGCGCCTAGCACTTGTCTCGGCGAGAAGCATGCTATCCACGCATATTCTGCTATTCTCGCCTAGAATGTTACTTGCAACCGCTCTTTATCTTTCATTTTTTGCGCATTTTTTGTAACTAGTCGCATATCTTAATGCAACAAAAAGATTATTAAGTTTTTTTGCTAAAACTTTTTACCAAACTTTAGACCGCTTCTTTTAACTATTAAACAAGCTTTTTGTAATACTTATATACATTGAGAGTTTTATTAAATTCTAGTTTTTATACCGGGAAAACACTTATGTACTTGTTACATGCAATATACGGATAGGGCAAGCAGACGTATCTTTTTGTACTTAAAAGCATATTTTTTGTTTTTTTTTTTATATATTTACTTTGTAAATACATATGTGTCTTTTTTTTTACAACTTTTTGTCCAAATATAAACTTTTATCTAGTTACTTTATACAACGTTTTTGTTTTTTTTTTAAGAAAAACTTACTTTGCAATAATTTCATTGCAAAAAAAAGAAACGTTTTTTAAACTGCTATTATTTTTGCGCAGCAAATAGAAAATTGTTTTGACTTGTTTTGCTATTATCCCTACAGTATATGACGTCATCTTTTACATAGGACAAACAAATATAGTATACTACTGATAGTATTGACTGAGGCATTGAAAAGCGTTCATGAAGTATGAAAACATCACTAATAATTAGTACAGAAGCAAGTATAAAAAGTTCACGCGTGTTTTTTTTTATAATAAGTATAAATGCCATATGTCTGGGGATACAATGCATTGCATATATTAACACCAATGTCGCTGTTACAAAAAAAAATGCAAGCTATATTATTGAAGTCTTGAAAAGCCCAGACATGCCTTTTTTATGCGCATCTGTTTAATGAAGATACAGTTAGATGCAAAAGATGAAGGATGCATAGACAAATAAGCACAACATAAACTGATTTTTTTTTTCTATATTATAGACACAGCCTGGCTGCCCGGTTAAATGATAACAAGAGTAAAAAAAATCATTTATGGGGAGATTAGGCGGCAAAAAATGTATTAATGAGGTTATGATTTCTTAAATACACAAGAAATAGATAAGAGAAGCATTGAAATAAAAATTACAGATGGAAAGTTATGTTTAGTAGACATCAGCAGTATTCTGTGTCTAGATCTAAGTTAATATGATGTTTTTTTCGGGTAATCAATCGTCTTGCTATCAATAAAAATGAACTCAAACTACTAGAATTTTTAGAAAAATATCGTTTAGATATATTTTACGCAAATACGAAGATCATTAAAGAATAATTTGAGTTGATATATATATTATGTTCGTAATATATATTTTTAGCCTAAACGAAATATAATACTTAAAACAATATGATAGAATTATATATAAACATTTAGCAAAAAGGTTTTTAAATTTACTGTTGATTATATGTTTTTTTCCTAGTTTAATAGTTTACGGTTTATACCAAACATTTTGATTTGATTATGTTTTTGTGCTGAAGTATTATTACGTAGCGGCGCAAAGGCTCTGCGGAAACCTAAATATACGCTCAAATCAACAATAACAGTTGCACAGGCTGTAAGGAATAAAACGAATGACTTAACATGGTAGTACAACAACTAAAAAAACAAATATAGGCTACTTTCTATCCATAAATTAGTCCAAATTATATTATAAAGTATTATATTAAGAATGAAAGGTTCGTAAGCAAATTTTTTATGCCGAACGGTAAGTAAAAATATTTAAGCTTATATTTTCTTTGTTTATTTTTCTGTAATTTTTTACTGATCAGATATTCTTTCCACATATTATTAGCTTAATATTATCTGTATTATTTTGTCATGTGATAACCGTTACTCCATATTAAATTGATTTTCTAATGGCTTTTATTTTATAATAATAAAATTTATTGATTTCAAAAAACAACTTCGTTTTCATTACAATCAAGTAAAAAATTTTGCAAAAAAAGCACAAAATTAAATAGACTATAATAAAATGCATACACGCTGCGCTAAATAACACTTTTTTGCGTATGAGAACCTCTTGCAGGTAAATTCAATGTGCATTAACATTGCGGCATGGTTCGGTAAGGATGCAAGTATAACAATTCGGGCAATTTTTGAGGTAATTCGAGTTTCAAAATCCCAAATAAAAAATATCTTGTACTTCTGTATAGAGTCAAACACAAAATTGCGCAAAATAGTTTTGCGGACTCTATAATATATTGTCCATCTGGCAGTGCGTAAATTTTTTCAACTGTGGTTTTGGGTTCAAGCAAATTACCGGCATGTTTCATCAACTAAACCACTTATCAAGCAAGTATTAACATTTACGTGGTCACATGCGAATGTGATGATGGTAAGGAAACAGCTTTGAGCATTTCCTTTTTACTGAAAATATTTCATTATTCTTTATCAAGTATGTACTTTACTAAATGCTTGTTTTGAGTTTTTAAAATACTGGTATGGTACATGAGCCTTAAAATACCATTTTAGATATATAGTTACATGCAAAAAAATTTAATCTTATGTGTCACAGAAGATAATAACATTTTCAATTGTTACGAGATACATGTTTGCTTTGTTTTTTCAAGCACTTGAGTGCACCTGAATCGTTGGATTCTGCGCTAGAAAATTTTATTCAGTACAGCAAATTCATTTTCAAAATAAACTGCAACATAAATATACTCAGCATGTCGGCTAGTATGTTCCTACCTTTTTAAAAAAATCTTGTAAAGTTTTTACAAAGCAAAAAGAAAAATGTTCAATTACGTAATTAAGTAAAGGTACCTGGTGATAGAACGTTCTGAGCGCGTTTAATGTATTTTCTACGCGTCAATGTCGGTTGGAATAATATCATAAGATGTTATTAAAACCATTATACATTTGAAAAATATGCATACATAAACACAAACGAAAAAATGTTTACATAATAAAAAAAGAAAAATAATAAAGACTTTTTTTTAAACTAATATAAAAGAAAAAAAAAACTAAACAAATACATTTATATATAACAAAAATTTTAGTTAACAGTTTAAGGTATATATTTATACAAGTAGAGGAAATACTTGTTAATGGACTTTTAAGCTTTTAAATAAAAATAACCGACAGACACGCTTCTGTAAAAAAAATTTTTAGGTATAAACGCTTAAAAGATAAATAAGAAAAATATACGGCTTTATTTTTTCTATAAAAATTTCAGTAGCAAAAACTGTCGAAAAACAACATATAAAAAAAACAAATTTTGTTCCAGGAACAATAAGGAGGCAAAAATATGTTACTCTTATTTTTTTGGCGGTTTTTTGTGATATGTTTGCCTGATATAAGCTAGGCGCGGGTTTTGCGACTTGCAAACAACAGTAATAAAACAGATTTAAAAATTTGCGCATTAAAAATTTGCAATAAAGCGTTTTTTCTACAGTATTTAATATTACTTACTTGAACTACATGCTAGGAATAAAATGTTATAATTATAGAAACGGCAAAAATTTCTAAGGTGTATAAAATTTACGTGGCAAAATTATATATCTATATATACTGATATACTTTTTTTAATATAAAGATATGATACAGACTTGGTATTAAAAACTGTGAAATTATTTTTGAAAATATGTTTTTTAAAATCTAAATAATTTTTTACCTTTGTATTTTTACAAACATCGGCCTTTATTATTTTTTATGTTTTTTAAAATTACAGATCCACGAACTATAAGAAAAGTTTTATCCAGAATAGACTTTTTTTTTGCAAATTTTTTTTTCTAAAACTTATATTTTTTGTATTAAAAAAAAAGAATGAAAGGTATTACACAGAGAAGTTGTTGCAACAAACATAAAATCCGTCTTTTTACATTGAAATCAAAACTAAATTTTATAATATTAGAATTGATGCATAAAAAGTATTCTTAAAACACAAAAATTAGCATATAAAACAGGGGTTCTCAACACAAGACAACCAGGCCAAATTAAAAACTCTCAGAAGTCAAAATAAGCAAAAATATTGCAAGGAATAAATTAGACATATAATAAGTAAATGAATTTTTTTTTAACAATAATGTTTATAAATAAAATCAGGGTCTCTACACAGTTATCATTTGGTCATAAAATTTCAATTATGGGTTAACCAGCTACGCATGATAAACTTTTAAAAAATTATACAAAAAGTAATGAGAAACATTCTTAAGCATTTTTTGTATAAGTTTATATTTAACTTTATATTTTACCATTAATCCTTTGTCTATAAGGTTTTAAGAATTCAAAACTATTTAAGAATATAAAATAATATATTATCGTTCTTATAGTTTACGAAACGTTAAAATATTTAACAAGATATCTTGCATTCTAACTATAATCTTATAAACACAATCTTTATCTAGATAATCTTCGACCTTCGATGGTGCATAGAATGTTCAGATAATTGGTTATGACGTGTGAAACAAATCGGCACTGAAATAATGTATTGCATCACTATATAAACTCAAGGTATATTTACGTAAACTTTTATCGCATAAGGACTGGTATTCGGCATAATTTGACAAAGTGAATTAAGGTTTTAAGTAAGAGAATTATTTTGGTAAACGGTATAAAAAACACAAAATTTAAACCCTTGAATCTGTTTTATGCACTTAAAACCATTCTTATCTCGTTGTTTCGCTTTTTTTTTAGTGATTTCTGGTGGCCAATTTTAATTTTTCCAGGGCCAACTTTGGCCCCAGGGACCACAGTTGAAAACCCCTGAAATCTAACATACAGATTATATTTTATTGTTTTTTTGGTTTTTTTACCGCAAAATACAAAACTTCATTTTAAGTTATAATAGACCTAATTGGCAACATAGTAAAATCCGGCTAGTAAAAAAAAATCGTAAAAATGAACTACGAAGATACAGTGTATCTTCTATTACCAAATAATTGTTTTTTACGCACGTTTTCTGTATAGAGTTACTATATTTATAATGTGTAAAATATGGAAACCGTCATTTGGGATTCGTAAATTTTTATACCAGAATTATTAAATATTTTCCTTGCAGATTTTACATAAAAAAATACACGATTATTAAAAAACAAAACCTGTATAAGTTGTTTGCATTTTTGAAGCCTTTATAGATAGGCTTTGATAAAATTGCATTTCGAAGATTTGTAATGATTTTATGCAAAGGATTGTTTTAAATATAATGTTCGATGTATATTTAATGCAAAAAAATACACTAGGAAATAAATTGCTCAAGTAGTAACAGAGAAAAAATTCTTTGACTAGTCTAAGTATACTCGGAATATAAATTCTCGGCAATATTTTAATTTAATATAAAAAATTACGCAGACTAGTTTGATTATACTATGACTAGTCAAAGTATACTTAGCGAAAAACAGCATCTGCAGTATTTGGTAAACTCTATCAAATTACTTTGACTAGTATAAGTGCACTTGGCAGAATTTTTTTTTTAATCTAGAATCGATAAGTGTAATGTAAAAATGATTTGACTAATCTAAGTATAATTGTCATAAAATGTTTTTTGTTAAGATGAAATATTTTAAGCTATAAAAATTCTTTGCGAATGAGATTTCCAAGCATAAAAGTTTTATTTAGAATTTTGCTAGGTAAGCAAAATTGTATATAAAAGACGCCACAGAAAAAAAAAAATATGTATAATATTAAATACTACTAAGGTTCGCAGATATATTTCTGTTTTCTAAAATATGTCAATGATAAAACATTTTAATTACCAAAGCGTTTTTACAAACTCGCTTATAGCAACGGTAAAATCCAATTGTAAATATTATAATTAATAAGCATGCGCTCTCGTTACATAACACATCTTTATGTGTGAAATACAAATACTTTGACTCTTTACAATTTTTTTTGATGACAAAACAGGATGATCAGAATCTTTGGTGGCGTAGCTTGTATTGTTGTTAGGAAGGGATTTGTTTTGTATAATATAAAGATACTATTAGATGACAGCTTTAAATAGATAGATATTACATTCATTAGCTTAATTCATGATCAGAATGATGATTGATTAAATTTTTTGCGCGGTATTTTTAGCTTTACCCCAGTTCTCAACTTAATAGTTCGACAGCATTATTTTTAATCTTCATTAAAACTTTTTACAATTTACATAAAGCAAAGAATGCATGAATTAAGATGCTTGTAAACAAAATTTTGCAATTTAGGCAAAGTTTCAAAGTTTATCACTAAAACGGTAATTTTGTAAGTGTTATAATTACAAGTGTCATTTTTTTGTAAGTATTTAGTATTTTAAGCAAAAAATAAGTTTAAAATTATTTATACCGGTTTTTTAAATCGGTAAAATCGTCAATTTAGCATCAAAAAATCGGCACAAATGGGCACAAGAATTCGCAAAGAAATCGGCTTTAGAAATGCTCGTGTAATTTTAATTTCGGTAATATAACATGTTTAAAGACAAAAATTTGCGGTATAAAAAATTCTAAAATGCAACTACTGTTTGTAAAAATTTGAATGTTTACCTTAAATACTTTTTTTACTCTTTTGTATTTACGTACATGCGAAAAAAAATACGTGCAGATGCATAATGCAATGACAGCGTATGTATCGTAGACTTATAGACATGCACTTTTTTGATATGAGCTTTATATGTAAAGGTTATGCTGTAATTATTTTTATATAATGTAAATTATAAACGTGTTTACAGTTGCATAAGGTGTCTAATAAATCTAATAAAATTTATTTAGTACGATACTTTTTTTACTTGTGTTTTGTATGTGCTTTTACCACAGTGTAACAAGAAAGACAACTCGTAAGATAATTTGAATTTTGACAGGTAACAATGCAAGAAAGGCGGATGCACAATTTATATCGAGTAGTTCTATGTTTTAAAACAAATAATGGATCTTTTTATCTTTGGCCTTAGCATAAATACGTCCCTAAAGAATGCGGGTCATTGCAAAATATCCCCGAAACCCATATATGGACATATGTATATGGCCATAATGTGAAAAGTGATTTCCATTATTAATCATATTTCTGCTTTTTTGATTTTATATAGAGGCAATACTAAATATTTATAAATCGCTCTAAATGACCATATCTTCTATAAACATTACAAAAAAAATGTGGACTTTGGTTTTGCATGGTAATAATGCCATTACTCTTTGAAAAAAGTCTTTATGAGCATACCAAATCACATCCATATTGCAAAAATATAAACATCATCTTTTTTGTCTAGAAACGTGATTTATGTAGTTTAAATAATAAAAGTTTTTTAAATTTTATAAGAAAAGTCGCAAGATTACAACAAATTCTAGAAAGATAATCTCTGTTTGTACTAGAATAAAATAAATACTTTATATCCATATATTTTAACACCAAAAGGCATACTAGATATTTGTAAAAAATCTTATAAAAACGGTTCTAAGACATAAGTAGGTTTAACAAAATATGAACTTTGCATAAGTGTTCGTAATTATATGTATCTACGACAGAAGAAGTGTTGTGTTTACAATACTCATAAACTTGGTAAATTTTCGAATAGTTACAATCAGTGGCGTACCCAGAAATTTTTTAGCCAGGGGGTAGTCAGTGTTTTTTGCAAAAGTTGGGCTTAAAACCTTTTTTTTTCGATGTTTTTGTGTTTATAATTTTTTTTTGAAAAAATTTGTATTAATAATTTTTTTTTTGGATTCTTAAAATGAAAAAAAACTCTGCACAAAAAAAGACCCCCCTTAAATTCAGGCGTGAAAAATTTTCTGAAGGGGGGAGGCACACCCCCCCCCCCTACCACCCCCACTCCCCCTGGGTACGCGCCTGCTTACAAAATACACCCGAAACTTGCATTCTAAGACAAATATTCTTCCTTCTTCTATCTTGTCGACAAAAAACAATATATCTCGGTTAATAAGTTATTCTTTTATTTTGAAAACAAAAGCACTTAAATTTTGCCAGAATTAAATGAAATCATTCGTAGCGACACAAAACCAATATTACAAAAAAAATTTCAGTTATGCAAAATAGCCACAAACCGTGCACTTTATTGCTATTACAAAACTTATTTGTGACAAAAGCTTAATATCTAGTTTTTATAGGAGCATAACAAAAATTCTCTGAAATTTTTGTGCCTTCCATAGTTTATTGTAATGATATTTATGGGGAGAAATAATGACCGTCCTTCATATTATAGCCAAGTTATATGTGAAATCTCTGCATAAAAAAAATTATTATCTTTTTTGAATTCTGTTAGCATTTACCAGCACATTAACGTATTTAAATGTCGCAAATAACGAATTAATTAGCCTAAAACGCAGAATTTGCTTTGACTGTAAATGTGTTTATAAGCATTAAAAATGGCTATATCACAAAAATTAAAAAACCGACTAGAAACCGGCCTTAAAAATTGTTTCTTAATCATTGCATCATCCCATCTTAACACTGCGATATAAACTCCCCCTTTTTTAATATAAATCGTTAGAGATATACACAGGGCAAGTTCGTAAGCTTTCCTACAGCAAAATCCACTGGAAAAATCCAATAGACAAAAGTCAAATTAAAAAATTCCAATGGAATAAAGTGCACGAACAGCCTCTAAATTGTTAACGCACTTTAGACATAGTAAGCTAATAAAATAAAAAATCATTGATAAACACAACAATAAGCAATTTATAATAAATGAATATATACATACGTTTGTTTCTTATATTTTGAATAAATATCATAAGTTGTAAATGGCTTGATTTTTAGAAAAAATCACACTTTAGAATATATGATGTTGTGACTCGTATTTGATATACACAGAATCTGTATTTTTCGTGCTTTTTATTGTGCTCTATTTTTAATTTTTAATGCTGTAACTTGTAAAAAGACTTGTAACCGTTATAAATAAATTATTCCATCATCAAGTGCGACTTTTTACTTAAAAATGCGAATATTATTGCAAAAGAAAAAAAACCCCCCTATTTTAGCAAGTATATCACAAACATTTCATTGATTATGCATAGAATATATTTCATTTCTTTTTTTGGTTTATTGTAAAATATGTACCTCGGTATTCTTAGTAAGAAACAATGTATTATTTTTTTTTATTTTGTTATTTATATATATTTTATTATTCAAAATGTGCACTTGCCAGTTAAAAAACATTTTATTGATGAATGCCCGGAAGGCAGGTACATGAAAAAACAAATAAAAAAATCATTAAATTGATTACCAATAAGTTAAATACATATCCATATTAGTACTTATTTATGCACCGGTGTATACATCTTTGCATAGTCTTTACCATTATTCTATTTTTATTTTTCATATTGGGGAGTTGCAATATGAAAATTTCCATTGGTGAAAAAAAATCCAAGGGAGGGCATCACTAACAAAAAAATTGCCATAGCAAAGACAAAAATCCATTGGATTTTTTTTTTTACGAACGTTCTAAAAATTGTTACAGCTTTTTTTTTTCCACTGTTTTTTTTACCCCTTTTTTTTGTGCATAGTAAAATGCTACATCAAAAGCTTACAAACACACCCTAAGTAAAAAGATTATACCTGTAAAACTTTTAAAAGTTTACCCCTAAATTTTTAAAAACCAAAATTTTATAAAAAAAATAATTATGTGGTAAAACATATTAATCAGTTGTTTTTTTTGATTTAACTTAGCGATAAGTACAATATTGACCATTATTTTCTTCTCTCTTAGGATCATCTATAACAAAATTCGTACTAATAATTAGGACGCTTTGTATCATACCGTTTAGTTCATAAAATAAAGAAAGTGTCAAATAGTTATATTTTATACTTAGTATACATTAGTTTTCTTGGTTTGATTAATTCTTTTAAAAATACAATATTATGTTACCAAAACCTTCAGCATCGGTATTTCTATATGTATTAACTCTATATAAGGTATATGTAATCTCCCGGCTTTATTTAAAAACATTTACCCGCTACTTTTACTTACAAAAGCAACAGTTTTGTAGTTTGATGAGAATAATTGTTCTGTTTATAGTACCATTCTATCAAAAAATTTTTAAAAGCACATACATATTATAAAAATAATAAAAACAGACCTAATACTTCATTTGATTTCTAGTTAAAACACATCATCGTAACTATTATGTGTCTTTTTAGCATACACAAAACTTTCTAATTGTTGTTATTTTAGTTGTGTAAATAATAGGCTTTTTACGTAGCGATCTTGCGAAAATTAAAAAAGTTATTCCACGTAATAGTAACTAGATTTTACTGACACTAATTTTTTTTACAGGATTTATAATTATAGCGCACTAAGTTTTCTATTCCATTTTTTACTTGGTAATAAAACAAATAAATTATTTTTAAGAAATTTCTTTACAATCGAAATTGATATAACAAAAAAAGAAAATTTATTCGTTTTTAGTGAATGTATATATTTAGATCATTTTTTTGTCTTTTGCGTAAACTAAAAGAAGCATACTAATATATTATGTCTAAATGTAGAAATATTTATTTGAGAACACTTGATAAAAATTTCAAAAGAAAAACTAGGTGAGTTGATAACCTTCGAATAAATTAAACATATTTTGTATTTGTACTTGCAGTTTGTACCCTTTTTAATAGTTACTTGAGATAGTAAAATAAATGCAATATACTATAACTTTACTATACACTACGTGGTTACGAAAAAGTACCCGTAATTTTTGTTACATATTGACCGACTAGTGCAAAGCTTTGTTTTCTTTATGTGTTGATGACAATATTTAAGATAAAAACTTCTTTTATAATTTTGAGCTACTTTAAAAAAAACCAAAGAAGGCATTTTTTCATGTGGCATGGTCTTGGATAAGTTATAATAGAAGCTTGTCTATTTGTAGTATAGTGATAATATAATACGAATTTTAAGTAAATGAAAATATAGATATACAGTAACAATAATTTTTTTTTGTATTTCTATGCCGCGAATAAGACCATAAAAAAGTCACTTTACAGTGCAAAAACTGTATTCAAAACTCTAAAAAAGCAAAAAGGGCTAGATCTAGCTAAGTTATGCCTTTTTCATTATAGTGTTCAACCTGCTTACGGCGCCTTTAAGTTACAAAATACACAGGTAACTATTACCTCCCTTACGAGCTTTAGTATAAATTAAATAAAAAAGTAAATCTGCCAAAGAACCTCATTTGAAAATCAACAAAAAGATAACATTATTTTTTAAATTTCATCAAATAAAATACTTTAATAACTAATAATTTAATGAGCTTTTTAGGTAGTTAAAATTGTATTCCGATAAACTAGGATTCTTATTTTCTTCAAGATTTTTTTACTACCAGAAGAATATTTCCTGTTTTTTTAATGGCTCCGACTATACTGATAAAATAAAAAAAAATGTATTCTTATTGATAAAACGAATATTTGGGGCACTAATCGTCATCAATATAATATTTGTATCATGTAAAATTTAAACACCCAAGTAGTAGTACGTGTATTGCAAACGGGCAGAACAACTTAAAGCCGAATTTTTTGTATGTAATAATATCATCTTAAAACAATTTTTTTTTGTGTAAAATGGCCCAAATGCATTTTTATGTTTTTCAGGTTTTCAAGCACCTAATATGATAACAACTAAAAGTACAATTGGGAAAAACTTTTCAAAAATTAGACAAGTCAGATTAATAGTAAACTGTTATCATTATGCTGTAAAAAAATAATCGAATTTAACGCATAAAAAAGCAGCCTTTTAAAAGACCTGTACAACAAACAACACAAATAATGTACAACGAACAACACAAATAATGTTAGTCTTTTTACAAAAACAAAAAATATAAAATTGACCAAAATTTTCAAAAAAAAAAGATGGGGAATGTGGATTGATTTTATCTAATTTGTGTATATAAATTATTCGATAATTTGTAGTAAATACAAAAACAGTTTTAAAAAAAGGATTAAATCCATTAACTGGTACAAATATAATTGTAAAAAATATAAATTCTAATTACCTTTCTGTTATGGTTTTAGAAAACTTAAAAATGTAATTAAGCATTTTAGAAATGGCGAATAGTAAATATAAACATGTAGTAGTTTAATACCTTTATATGGTACGTAGAACCATTTATTGACTAAAAAAACTTTCAAAAACACACTTAGACAATTCTCTGAAGATGATTTTTATTATAACTAAAGTGCCATTGGTTTTCGAAACGTACTTAAACATTTATTTTTGTAGTAAAAACCAGGTTGTAGCGGAGAGAAGTTTTTTAACTAACAATTGAAATTGCAAGATAAAAGACATATTTACAAAAGATTATTAATCAGATGTGCTATTTATTTAATTAATTAGGCTCTTTAGTATATTTTTTTAAACGGACTTCATTGCATAATAAAAAATTCATATTTTAGAATTATCTTCCAGACCACCGTCTAATTTTTTTAACCAGTTAGATCAGGTTAAAATGGACTTAAATTTGTTAGGTCTTCAGTTCAGAAAACATGTATGCCTGATATTTCTCGGCCTTAAAACCGGGATTTCTTTTACATCCTTTTATCGGGTTGTTGTTTAAGAACACTTATGGTTGACCAGACGTAAAAAAAGATAAAATTCTGTACGAATTATGTATAGAATCATTTTTGTTATTTTACCCATAGAAATTTATAAAATACAAGTTTTTAAAATCTCTGATACGGGGGTCATTGCCATATAAATACACATTTTTACATAAAAATAGTACAATAGACATTAATAAAACTTCTGTACAAATTTTATGTGGTTTTTTTCGATTTCTATTTAACAAAATCCCTTTCAGGTATAGAGCGCACACATCGACAATTTTTTTAAAACTGGAAAAACTACGAATATGTTTTTAATGCTTTATAAAGGTACATTTAACTTTTATAATTTTTTTTCATTTTGATATTAAAACCACCAGATAATTTTTTTTAGTTATACGATAATGTTTTTTTGCTCTTTTCTTAACTCCTGGTGGGATAAGTCATTTTTGGACATTTTTTGTATAAAAAGAAGGGTAAAATAAATAAATCAACCTAAAAAATACTATCTTTTTACTAGGGTTGGATAATAATATTACCTATTTTCAAGGATTAATATTAAATATTACTAATATCAATAAGACGATTTCTTATTTTTACCCCTTACCATAAAGAAACACAACAACAGAACGAAGACCCCTAAAAC